>JANVCC010000039.1:1909329-1937927 GCA_025345505.1 Todiramphus chloris collaris | reverse complement strand
CCCCCCCCCCCTCAGTTCAGGGAAGCGGCGGTTTTGCCCGCTTCTCCCTGCAGGCGCAGCCTCCCCCTTTCTGCACCTCCCAAGTCTCCTGTTTTCGGTCAGCGTGCCCTGGGAAAGAGGCCTGTTCCTTGATTGTTTTATAGCTTTGTCTTCCTCTTATCACTTGCTCAAGGACGGTTCATTGCCCATCTGCTGGCTTGTTCACACTTTCAGCCACGTACCCATGTCCACCCTGCTCCTTGAGCCATTCCTCGACAATTATGGTTGGAAAGGACCTCCAGGGTCATCAAGTCCAATCTTTGTCCTAGCATTTCTCAACCACTACACCATATCCTCAAGCTCCACATCTAATCGTTCTTTAAACACCTCCAGGGATGGTGACTCCACCACCTCCCTGGGCAGCCTGTTCCAGTGCCTAACCACCCTCTCAGTGAAGAACTTCCTCCTAATATCTAATCTAAACTTCCCCTGACGCAACTTTAGTCCATTCCCCCTCGTCCTATCATTACTAATTTGAGAGAAGAGACCAACACCAGCCTCTCTACAACCTCCTTTTAGGTAGTTGTAGAGGGCAATAAGGTCTCCTCTCAGCCTCCTCTTCTCCAGACTAAACAAACCCAGTTCCCTCAGCCGCTCCTCATAGGGCATGCTTTCCAGCCCTTTCACCAGCTTTGTTGCCCTCCTCTGCACTCGCTCCAGCACCTCAATGTCCCTCCTGTACTGTGGTGACCAAAACTGGACACAGTACTCAAGGTGTGGTCTCACAAGTGCTGAGTATAGGGGTACGATCACCTCCCTACTCCTACTGGTCACACCGTTTCTGATACAGGCCAGGATGCCATTGGCCTTCTTGGCCACCTGGGCACACTGCTGGCTCATGTTCAGCCGGCTACTGACCAACACCCCCAGGTCCTTTTCTGCCAGGCAGCTCTCCAGCCACTCTTCCCCAAGCCTGTAGCGTTGCTGGGGGTTGTTGTGGCCGAAGTGCATGACCCGGCACTTGGCTTTGTTAAACTCCATACAGTTGAGCTCAGCCCATCTCTCCAGCCTGTCCAGATCCCGCTGCAGAGCCTTTCTACCCTCAAGCAGATCGACATTTGTGCTTAATTTTGTGTCATCTGCAAATTTACTGAGGGTACATTCAATTCCCTCATCCAGGTCATTGATGAATATATTAAACGAGACGTGTCCCAAAACTGAGCCCTGAGGGACACCGCTTGTGACTGGTCGCCAACTGGATTTTACTCCGTTCACCACCACCCTCTGGGCTTGGCCCTCCAGCCAGTTTCTAACCCAGCAAAGAGTCCTCCTGTCTATGCCATGACCTGCCAGCTTCTCCAGCAGAATGCTGTGGGAAACGGTGTCAAATGCCTTCCTGAAGTCCAGGTAGACAACATCCACCGCCTTGCCCTCATCCACTAGGCGGGTCACCTGGTCATAGAAGGAGATCAGGTTGGTTAAACAGGACTTGCCCTTCATGAACCCATGTTGGCTGGGCCTGATCCCCCCATTGTCCCACACTTGCTGTGTGATCACCCTCAAAATGAACTGTTCCATAATCTTTCCCGGGACCGAGGTCAGGCTGACAGGCCTGTAGTTCCCTGGATCATCCTTCCTGCCCTTCTTATAGATGGGTGTCACATTGGCAAGTCTCCAGGCATCTGGGATCTCCCCAGTTGACCAGGATCGCTGATAAATGATGGAGAGAGGCTTGGTAGGTTCCACTGCCAATTCCCTCAGCACTCTCGAGTGGATCCCATCTGGCCCCATAGACTTGTGGGTTTCCAGTTGGCTTAGAAGATCTTTAACTACCACTTCCTGGATTATAAGGGGACTGTTCTGGTCTCCATCCCTATCTTCCAGTTCAGGGGATTGAATGCCATGAGGATAACCAGACTGACTATTAAAGACTGAGGCAAAGAAGGCATTAAGTACCTCAGCCTTTTCCTCATCCTTGATAACAATGTTCCCCCTTGCATCCAGTAAGGGATGGAGATTTTCCCTAGTTCTTTTTTTGTTATTAATATATTTGTAAAAACTCTTTTTGTTGTCTCTTGCAGCAGTGGCTAGGCTGAGTTCTAGTTGAGCTTTTGCCCGCCTAATATTCTTTCTACACAACCTACCTAAATCCCTGTACTCTTCTTGAGTAGCTTGTCCCTTCTTCCAAAGGTGATAGACTCTCCTCTTCCTCCTAAGGTCCTCCAGAAGCTCCCCATTTAGCCAGGCCGGTCGTTTTCCCCGCCTGTTTGTCTTACGACACATGGGGACAGCCTGCTCCTGGGCCTTTAAGAGTTCCTTTTTAAAAACAGTCCAGCCGTCCTGGACCCCCTTGCCCTCTAGGGCTGTACTCCAAGGGACTTTCTCAACCAGTGTCCTAAACAGGTTGAAGTCTGCCCTTCGGAAGTCCATGGTAATAGTCCTGCTGCTCCCCCTCCTTACTTGGGCAAGAATTGAAAACTCTATCATTTCATGGTCACTAAGAAATTCTTCCTAATGTCTAACCGGAATCAACCTGTCTCTAGTTTTAATCCATTCCCTCTAGTCCTATCACTGACTGACAGCCTAAAAAGTCCCTCCCCAGTTTTCCTGTAGGCCCCCTTCAGATACTGGAAGGCCACAATAAGGTCTCCCTGGAGACTTCTCTTCTCCAGACTGAACAACCCCAACTCTCTCAGTCTGTCCCCATAGGAGAGGTTCTCCAGCCCTCTGATCATCCTCATGGCCCTTCTCTGGACACGTTCCAGCACATCCATATCCCTCCTGTAATAGGGGCTCCAGAACTGGACACAGTACTCAGGTGAGGTCTCATGAGAGTGGAGTAGAGGGGGACAATCGCCTCCCTCGACCTGCTGGACACATTTCTCTTGATGCAGCCCAGGACACAATTGGCCCTCTGGACTGCAAGAGCACACTGATGGCTCATGTTGAGCTTCTCATCCACCAGCACTCCCAGGTCCTTTTCTTCAGGGCTGCTCTCAAGCCAGTCACTGCCCAGCCTATATTGGTGCTTGGGATTGCTCCAACCCAGATGGAGGACCTTGCATTTGGCCTTGTTGAACTTCATGAGGTTGGCATGGGCCCACCTCTCCAGACTGTCGAGGTCCCTCTGGATGGCATCCCTTCCCTCCAGCGTGTCAGCTGCCCCACACAGCTTGCTGTCATCAGCAAACTTCCTGAGGGTGCACTCAATGCCACTGTCCATGTCGCTGATGAAGATGTTAAACAAGACTGGTCCCAGTACTGATCCTTGAGGGACTCCACTTGTCACTGGTCTCCACTTGGATACCGACCCATTGACAACCACTCTTTGGGAGCAGCCATCAAGCCAGTTCTTTATCCACTGAATTGTCCATCCATCAAATCCATATTTCACCAGCTTGGAGACAAGAATGTCATGCGGGACAATGTCAAAGGCTTTGCTCAGGTCCAGGTAAATGACGTCGGTTGCTCTTTCCCCATCTATTGATGTTGTGACCTTCTCATAGAAGGCCACCAGGTTAGTCAGGCATGATTTACCCTTAGTGAATCCATGTTGGTTGTAGCCAATCAATTCATCACTATTCATCTGCCTCAGTAGTGCCTCCAGGAGGATCCGCTCCATGATCTTACCAGGCACAGAAGTGAGACTGACTGGCCTATAGATCCCAGGTTCATCCACCTTCCCCTTTTTGACTATGGGAGTTATATTTCCCCTTTTCCAGCCAGTGAGGACTTCACCGGACTGCCATGACTTTTGGAATATAATAGATAGTGGTTCAGCAACCTCATCCGCCAGTTCTCTCAGCACCCATGGGTGTATCCCATTGGGTCC
This sequence comes from Todiramphus chloris collaris, assembly GCA_025345505.1. Lineage (NCBI taxonomy): Eukaryota > Metazoa > Chordata > Aves > Coraciiformes > Alcedinidae > Todiramphus > Todiramphus chloris. The sequence goes on along the minus strand of JANVCC010000039.1, from coordinate 1,934,116 downwards.
CATGGACTTGTGCACTTTCAGGTTCTTCAGATCGTCACGAACCTGATCTTCACTTGCAATTGGCAGTTCTTCCATCCAATGCCTGCCATCATCTTCTGTGTCTCTGGGGGTGTGGCTGGAGCCCTTGCCAATGAAGACTGAGGAAAAGAAGTCATTGAGGACCTCAGCCTTCTTAGCATCACTTGCCAGCAGTTCTCCAGTCTCTTTTCTGAGGGGGCCCACACCTTCTCTAGTCTTTTTCTTTCCATTCATATACCTGTAGAAAATTTTGGCATTACCCCTAATCTCCCTGGATAGATTTAATTCTAACTGAGCTTTAGCTCTCCTGACCAGATCATTTGCTGCTCGAGCATCTTCCTTGTACTCCCCCCATTCTAGCTGTCCTTCCTTCCACTCCTTGTAGAGCTTTTTTTTGCCTGACAGCATGTCCAGGAACTCCTTGTTCATCCAGGCAGGTCTCCCAGCATTCTTTCCTGCCTCTCTCTTTGCTGGAGCAGTTTTCTCCTGGGCACAGAGAAGGTGATCCTTGAATATCAACCAGCTGTCTTGGGCCCCCCTACCCTCTAGGGATTTGTCCAATGGCACTTTGGCCAGCAGATCCCTGAAGTCATCAAAATCTGCTTGCCTAAAGTCCAGGGTCGTAAGCTTGGAGTACGTCCTCCTAGCTGCCCTGAGGATCTTAAATTCAAGTGCTTCGTGATCACTACAGCCAAGATTGTCCCTAAGTTTTACATCAGTCACCAGGCCTTCCCTGTTGGTCAAAACAGGGTCCAGCATAGCCCCTTTCGTTGTCAGTTCCTCTACCATTTGGAGGAGGAAGCTATCATTTACACATTCCAGGAACATCCTGGACTGCTGGTGCCTTGCTGTGTTATCTCTCCAGCAGATGTCAGTGTGGTTAAAATTCCCTACAAGGACCAAGGCCTGTGAATGAGAAGCCATTTCTATCTGACTATGGAGGGCCTCATCCACTTGTCTCTGCTGGTCAGGTGGCCTGTAGCAGACCCCAACTGTAACATCACCTTCCCCTGACTTCCCTTTAATCTTAACCCATACACTCTGAACCGGCTCATCATCCTTCCCCATACGTAACTCCATGGATTCTAGCTGGTCACTGATGTAGAGGGCAACACCTCCTCCCTTCCTACCCTGCCTGTCCTTCCTGAATAGCTTGTAACCATCTACCCCTACATTCCAATCATGGGAATCATCCCACCAAGTTTCAGTAATAGCCACTATTTCATGGCTTTCTAACAGAACAGTGGCCCTTAATTCATCCTGTTTATTGCCCAAGCTGAGTGCATTTGCATAGAGTCCCTTCAGCTGGGCTGACTGGATCACCCTCTTGTGCAAATCCCCTTTGAATCCTATGGGGTGTCCCAGTGCATTGTCACTGGCTTTCCTCAGGGTAACAAGGTGAGAGCCCTTACTAGGATTCCATTCCTCAGCCCCTGATGTGCTGCCCCACTGTTTGTCACAATCAATTGAAAATGTAAGGTTACAGACCCCTCCCCCTTCAAATATAGTTTAAAGCCCTATCAATGAGCCCTGACAAATACTGCCCCAGAAACCTTTCCCTGCTCTGGGACAAGTGCATCCCTCTAGGTGCTCACAGCTCCAATGCTTCGTATACTGCGCCATGATCATAAAAACCAAAGTCCTGTCGAAACCAAAGCCATCTGTCATTCCTCTGTGCTGCTACTTTTCACCTAAGGCTAAACCAACAAAAATCTCTGAATGCAAAATACTATGTTTCAAGTGTCCACACGGCCTTTCACCCCGGTGTACTTATCAACCCTACTCACAGCAGACTGCATTTGAGAATCTCAAATCATTTTCCTTACAAAAAAGCTTCACAAGCTCCTTGTAAGCTAATAAAATACTATGCATAGTTATGAACGGAAGACAGATATGTCCTCAGATGTACATAGTCTCTTAATTAGCATTCTAATGTTCATTAATAGCTTTATATATATATGAAGAGATTTATAAAATTAATGTTGCTATTGAAAATGAATAGCATAATTTTTAAAAAGGAAGCATTCTTAAAATTTTAATCCAGCAACAAACTCCTAACTCTTGACATTTAAAATGCAGCATCAAGTGATATTATGTTCTTCTGAAATTTAATCTCTGTCCCTCCTCCCTGCGAAAGACCACAACAGCAAAGCTTGGCCTGTAAGAGTAAGTTTCTCAAAGTCCTGCTTCTCATGGAGTTCTAAGGAAAATAAACCAGACCTCTCGAGTTTGGGTGTCCCAATTCCTCTACAATACTGTCAACAAAAAGAAATTCACATTAAAAGTGACAATACACTAACATCAAGAACTTGATATTAGCAGAAACTCCTCCAAATTTAGTCATGCTTTTCCTCATCTTTGAAACCAGAATGATCAGGATGAACAACTTTAACGAACTCTTATTTACTCTCAGCTCCCCACAGACAGTTATGCAAAGGGGCAGCCCCTGAAGCCTGGACAAAACCAGGGCAGAATCTTTTCTCATACACAGATAAAAACAGGGACCCTTTCTTAAGACAGATTTGAAACATTGCCATCATTCTTGCTTATTATGAAGATTTGGACTGCACAGAGAGGACCATCTAAAAACTTGCTGTAGAGATAACAAATGTACCCAAAATAATCTTGTTTCCAAATCAGTTATTGGAAGATTTAATGCACTACTACACCATTAACAAAATATGTCAGTGCTCACAGTTTTAGACCACTCTGTTATGCAAGGAACAATTCTACTAAAATAAGGCATCTCAGGAGTCCATTTTCTTACTGCAGTATGAAATGCTTCAATATATGCAATAAATAATAAAATCTTCGCTGGGTTTAACAGCGCAATGAAATTCTTATAGTAAGTACTAGATATCCTTTAGCTATTAGTCACCATTATTACCATAATTTATTAAATTAAATAACTACTGTATTGCAGCGATCAGTGATACAGTAACACTTAAGCAGCATTTCATGTATTTAGAATGATAAAATCTAACTTGAAGAGTTGAAAAGCTAAATGTTATAGAAAAAAGTGGCTGAGGATGATATATGATAGTTTAACCAGATTTAAAACAGATGAGGCTGATTACTTTTAGAAAAGAGAGCCCAAAAGAAAGGCTGAAGAAGAAGCCCTTGAACAATCTCAAGCATCTGTTGTCCTTGACACAGGAAAACTGTTCTAAAATTGAATTGAACTTCACTGCAATGAGAATTCGTCTCAGCCTTTAATAGCAGGACTAATTGTTTGCCAGGTAGCCAGCCCCTCAAGCTGGAAAACAGGGATGGGAACAGAAGGAGGCCTCCATAATCCAAGAGAAGATGGTTAGCGACCTGCTGCACCACCTCAACATATACAAGTCTATGGGGTCAGATGAGTTTACAGGCAAGGGTGTTGAAGGAGCTGGCAGATCTGCTCACCAAGCCACTTCTCATGGTTTATCAGCAGTCCTGGCTAAGTGGGGAGGTCCCAACAGACTGGAGATTAGCAAATGTGACACCCATCTACAAGAAGAGCTGTAGGAAGCATCCAGGGAACGAAAGGCCTGTCAGTCTGACCTCGGTGCCAGGGAAGGTCATGGAACAAATCACATTGAGTGCCATAACACACCATTTATGGGACAGCCAGGTGATCAGGTCCAGTCAGCACAGGCTCATTCAGAGCAGGTCCTACATAACAAAACTCATCTTCTATGAGAAGGTGACCTACTTGGCGGATAAGGGAAAGGCTGTGGATGTTGTTTACTTGGACTTCGGTAAAGCCTTTGATACTGTTCTCCACAACATCCTAGTGACAATACTGGCTGCCCTAGGCCTGGATGGATACTCACTCTGCTGAATTAAACACTGGCTGGATGGTCAGGCCTGGAGAGTGGTGGTAAATGGAGTTAAATCCAGCTGGCAGCTGGTCACAAGTGGTGGTCCCCAGGGCTCAGTTCTGGGGCCACTCCTGTTTAATATCTTTATCAATGATCTTGACAAGGAGATTAAGAGCACCCTCAGTAAGTTTGCAGACAATACCAAGTTAGGTGGGTGTGTTGATCTGCCTGAGGGTAGGAAAGCTCTTCAGAGGGAGGTAGACAGGCTGGACTGATGGCTGAGGCCAATCATATGGGCTTCAATAAGCCCAGGCAATGCTGCAGTAAGTCAATAGGTGTAAGCACAGAATCAGAGAGGCATGAAATTACTTGGGTTGGGAGGAGCTCCTATTCAAGTGGGAACTGCAACCGAAAGTGGGTCTGGCTAGGTCAGTTTGCTCAGAGTTGTGTCAAACAAACCCGTTTTCCTCAGCCTCTCCTTGTACATCATGTGTTCTGGCCCTGTAATCCTCTTGGTAGCCCTTTGTAGGACTCCATTATGTCAATCTCTTTCTTGCACTGGCAAGCCAAAAATGGATATAGTACTCCAGATGCAGTACAGAAGTGTCAAACAGAAGACAAGAATCACTTCTCTTGTTCCACTGGCTACGTTCTTGCTAACAACAGCCCAATGTGACAAACCTTCTTTGTTGTAAAGGGCACACTGACAAGTAGTGTTCAACTTGCCCACTATGACCCTACAGTCCTTTTCTGTGAAATTTCTAAGCTTTGGAATTTGCTGCATTTTTGCATGACTCTGGATGCTTCCTCACTGTCATAAACACAAAATATTATTTGAAGTCCAAACCTTGAAAGCTAATGCGCTCTGACACTTAAAAGAACAGCAGATAAAACTAACATGAAATTACTGGGAATATCAAGGGCAAGGCTGAAGAAATGAGAAGATGGGCAGTCTTAATTTTTCATGTGAGGAGGGGGATAAGTGTCTTTAAAAACAAGACTTCATACAAGGAGAGAGTTCTTCTTATTATAGTGAGCTGCACAGGACAAATGTTAGAACTGTACTTATTATAGGATTCTCCAATTTGCTGCACTACAATAAAGAAGTGGCCAACTTGAAATGAAAGTCATCATATAACAATTGCATAAATTTATTTCCAAGAAGCAATAAACATAACTTCAGAAAGAAAACATAAAGTATATGAAAAAAATGTATTCTGACTTGTCATATGCAGCAAGAAAGACCCTATCTTTCATATACCCTTCAGCCTCTTTGTAATACTCATTTCTAGCAGGACAATTACTGAGGAAATAACTCATTCCTGCCACAGGGATTTGTCACGAGGAAGTTGTATTCCCCTAATTCTTCCTCTGGTAAGTATCTTGGAAAACTTCCTTCCAAGTGCTGGGTCCCTTCTGCCAGATGACACAGCTGGAGTATAAACCATGAAATGGGGCTGAGCTTGGCCCTGAACAGGGCTGAGTTGCCAGCCCATGTCTGTGCTCCCTCAGGTGAGCAAAGCGAGGACAGGCCTGGATCGGGTTGAGCCTCACCTATACACAGTGACAGAAAATAGGTGCATAGGGACTCCATTTTGCTTCCACTTTGGAACATGGTGGAGCAGGCATCTGCCGGGCAGGGATTCATCCGCTCACCATCAGTCGGGGGTGACTGGGTGCACCACCATTTTAATAACTAATTCTCACGGGTAACTAGCCACGTCTACGGCTACAGTAAAGCTTGAATTCATAACCAATGACTCACACGGCTGTCTGGGGAAGTTGGTGGAGCTGCAACAGAATGCAGTCGCAGATGGCGAGGCGCGGCTGTGGCAGGAAGCGTCAGGGCAGGGACAGAGGCTAGGGCCAGGGCAGAGGCCAGTGCCGGTTGGAGGGCAGTGCCAGGTGAAGGGCAGCCCGGGCAGGGGCGGAGGGCAGCACCGGGCGAAGGGAGGGCCTGGTGCAGCGGTAGCACCAGCGAGCACAGCTGCTCCAACCGCCGGCGCCCCACGCATTGTAACGATCGCTCGCAGATGGGTCAGGCAGCATGCGGCGGAATCCCACTCTATAAGCCAAGGCGACGGCTCGGTGCCGACCCCTTAGGCTGGAGGAGGGTGGCACTCGCCACCTTTCTCCTTCTCCTGCCCTGCGGAAGGTGCCCGTGAGTGCGGCAGGTGGGAGCCACCTCCCAGCAGTGCAGGTTCTCTCACTGGCGGGCAGCTATCGGGGCAGCTCGGGGCTGAGGTGAGCAGTCAGGGCAGCCGGGCCTAGGGCTGTCTTCCTCGGGCAGTCAAGGGTGGAGGGAGCAGGGGAGAGTCAGCTTGTTATTTCCTGTCGCAGCCCTGAAGCCTGTCTCTGTCCATGGCGCCGTAGGGCAGTGCTTGTGATATAGTGGCCTGTACTAATCACCAAGACAAATACATAGCTGCAAGACAGGCCTGTGAAAGAATAGTGCTTATTGTGTAAATTGAATCAAGTGGACCAAGAACTTCCTCAGTTTCCTTGGAGATCAGAAACTAGCTACAGAGGACTGGTTTAAACCAGCCCCGCAGTCTGGATAAAGGTCAACAAACTATTGAGGATGCGCAAGGACAAAAGGTTACTAGCAGTGATGAAGAGGAGCGGGCAGCCTTCATCCTTGCCCCCAGTGACCACCACCAGGAGGCACTGAGCAGACTCAAGGAGGAGGAGATAATGTAAATAGGTAATTTTAACACGAAGCGGGATAGGTAATGCCTATGTATAGGCGGATTGCAAAATGTAATGAATATGTAACACTTGCTATGTAAATACAAGGGTGAACTGCCACGCGGTCGTGCACGGTTGTGGAGGGGCGACCCCCCCTGTGCTGCCCAGTGCTGAATAAACATACCTACTTTACAACCTTCAAGGTTGTGGGGTCTGCTTTCTGCATGTCACTTGCAGCCGGCTTTGGGCTCTGCTCTTCCTCCCTTGCCCATCTGTCTGCCCGGGCTGAGCCGGTTCTTCTGTCCCGGCCTGGCCTCGCATTCACATCCTAGGCAAAGGAGAAGAGGTGAAGCATCTGCTGGGCTCAGTACCTCGCCTGGGTCAAGGAGTGGTTTTGGCAGCTGTGGGGTCCTGCCAAGAGGCTGGGGCAGGGGACTCTGAGGGCAGTGGGAGATGCTGAGTACAGGGAGGGAGTAGAAGCATGGTTTGCTGCTTTGTGCTGAGCTATGTATGACCCATGCTGTGGACAAAGGTTATGGCAAGCAAGCTCCCACCAATACCCAGAGCTTTTGTTGTAACAAACTCCCAAAGTGGATAGGGTCACACCGGTGTGAGAGTGCATAGTTGTTTCTACATGGAAGGTGAATAACGTACTAGTAAGTGTTACATGTGATTTTCATAAAAAATAAACCACCCGTAACTGAAATAGGTATCCGTAAATGTGAATTGCAGACACAGACTGAAGTGATAGGAGTCTCTCACTACTGGAAAACTGGTGAAATGGTAGCAGAAGGGTGCGGAGAAAGCTATTCAGATGATTCTAGTAAAATTTTGGTGGCTACATAGCAGAAAGGAAATGAAGTTGTGGAGGGAGAGCAAGGCTAGGGAGGTGTCCTGGTTTGAGTGAAAACAGAACTAATTCTGTTCAGTGATTTTACTTTTCAGCTTGGTTCTTTTAATTAGCTGCACTTTCTGAAGTTAGCAGCCTGTTCTCACAGGCAGTGTCTGCTTCTATCAGTGATAACACCCCATGTTGAGTTACTACCAAGGATTGGTGTGCAGACCAAGGCCACTGCTGGGTCCTGTGCACCACATTGGGGGGGTGCAGAAAGTGAAAGGCTGCACCTGCAGGGAGGAGCGGACAGGACGGGTGACTCTAAACTGACCAGCGAGGTATTCCATATGCCATATTTGGTTTAGAGCTGAGGGACCCGAAGGGTCTCTGGGCTCTTCTCTTCCCTTTTGGACTGCTTTGCCAGCTTTTTCTTGGCTTGGCTCGGGTCCTCTTTCAGTTCCTTCCTCGGAGCACCCAAGGAGGATTCTGTCCATTCTGCCTTCGATCCGATCTGTGTGTTCCTGAACCCGGTACCAGAATCCAGCTCCTGAACACAGCTCCCGTCTGCTGCGGGGCTCAGTCTGGGACCCCCCCGGTGCCTGCACAACATCAGTGGTGACAGTGATGTAATTTCCATTGGGGGGGTTGGGTTCTATACTGGTTTTGTATATATTTGTATATATTCCATTTTTATAATTATTAATTTCATTTTCATTAAAGCTGCTCTAGCTTCCTTTTCTAATCGCTAAGTTTCTCTCCCTTATTCCCTTTCTCTTCCCCTCTGGGGAGGGAGGGGGGTTAACAGAGAGCGTCTGTTATAGGTTTAAGGGGCTGCCCTGACCCTAAACCGTGACAGGAGGGTGGTTAGCTGAAAAGCTGTGATGTTATTTGAAGTTGTAGAAAAATTGTGTTAATGTGATCAGTTTGGCTTGTCTTTCTTCACCCCTGTCACCAAACCCTGAGGTTTCTAAAGGCAGTCAAAAAGGACTTCTAGGCACTGGGACAACTAGTTAAATGTTCAGGAGCTCAGGTGGTGTTTTCATCAATCCCTTATGCGGTAGGGAAAAACACTGAAAGAGGGTGGAAAACACACCTGATTAACACATGGCTCAGAGACTGGTGCAACCGTTGGAATTTTGGGTTCTTTGATCAGGGGGAAGTTTATATGGCACCTGATCTGCTGATGCCAGGTGGGACAGGTGGGAGAAGGATTTGGGGGCAGGAGTAAGCAGGGCTTATTGACAGGGCCCTAAATTAGATTTGAAGGGGGAAGGGGTTGTAGATGGGTTTGCACCAGTGAAGCGGTGCTTTAGTATTAGAACTTCTCTGAAATGCCTACACACTAACGCACGCAGTCTGAGGAACAAACAGGGTGAACTAGAGATATGTGTGCTATCTCAGGACCACAACCTCATTGCAGTTACTGAGACACGGTGGGATAGCTCGCATGACTGGAACACTGTCATGGATGGCTATGTCCTTTTTAGGAAAGATAGGCCGGCAAGGCAAGCTGGTGGAGTTGCCCTTTATGTGGGGGAGCAACTGGCATGTATTGAGCTCTCCCTGGGGGGCAATGAAGAGTGAGTTGAAAGCTTTTGAGGATTAAGTGTGAGACTAGTATGGGATACATTGTTGTGGGTGTTTACTACAGGCTACCAGATCAGGATGAGGAAGCTGACAAGACCTTCTACAAGCAGGTGGAAGTTGCCTTGCAATCACAGGCTCTGATTATTGTGGGGGACTTCAGATACCCTGACATTTGCTGGGAAAACTACACAGCCAGACACACGCAGTCCAGTAGGTTCCTCCAGTGCAATAACTTTTTGATACAGGTGGTGGAGAAGCCAACAAGGAGAAGAGTACTGCTGGACCTTGTACTAATCACAGAATCGCAGAATTACTGAAGCTGGAAAAGGCCTCTGAGATCATGAAGTTCAGCCTATGACCCAACACCGCCACATCAGCTAGACCATGGCACTAAGTGCCACATCCAGCCTTTCTTTAAACATATCCAGGGACAGTGACTCTACCGCCTCCCTGTGCAGTCCATTCCAACGTCTGATCACCCTCTCTGTCAGGAAGTGCTTCCTGATATCCAACCAAAACCTCCCCTGGTGCAGCTTCAAGCCATGCCCTCTTATCCTGTCACTGGTTGCCTGAGAGAAGAGCCAAACTCCCACCTGACTACAACCTCCCTTCAGGTAGTTGTAGAGAATGACAAGGTCCTCCCTGGGTCTCCTCTAGGCTAAACAACCCCAGCTCCCTCAGCCTCTCCTCATAAGACTTTCCTTCTAGTCCCTTCACCAGCCTCATCTCTCTCCTCTGGACCCGCTCCAGTACCTCAATATCCTTCTTGAAGTGAGGGGCCCAGAAATGTACACACGACTCGAGGTGAGGCCTCACCAGTGCTGAGTACAGGGGGAGAATCACATCCCTAGTCCTGCTGGCCACACTATTCTTTATAAAAGCCAGGATGCCATTGGCCTTTTGGGCCACCTGAGCACACTGCTGACTCATGTTCAACCGGTTGTCAACCAGCACTCCCAAGTCTCTCTCCACTGGGCTGCTCTCCAGGCAGTCCTCCCTCAGTCTGTAGCGCTGATTGGGGTTATTGTGGCCAAAGTGCAGGACTCTGGACTTGGTCCTATGGAAATTCATACCATTGACCTCAGCCCATAGACCCAGCCTGTACAGGTCCCTCTGCAGCATCTTCCTACCCTCTGGCAGATTGACACTCCCACCCAATTTGGTGTCATCTGCAAATCTACTGAGGGTAGACTCAATCACCACATCCAGGTCATCAATAAAGATGTTGAATAGGACTGGGCCCCGTACTGATCCCTGGGGTGCACCAGTGGTCCAGACTGGACACCAACTGGATGCAGCACTGTTCACCACCACTCTCTGGTGTTGTGATTAACTTGTCCTATCCTCAGTGCCGAAATCCCGGGAGACACCGAGGGTCCATTGTCAGACTCAGACTCTCATAGAGAAGGCGGCAAAATGGCATTTTATTAAAGGCTACAGGCACTTATATACTAGTAACAGAGCCAGCCCTTCGTGGGCAGTATCCTACCTAGTTTCCATGTTTCCGTTACAGCACGTGATCTTCCGCATCGCCACATCCCTATACTACCACACTCTGGGCCCGGGCATCCAACTGGTTTTTGACCCAGCAAAGGGTACACCTGTCCAAGCCGTGTAATGCCAGCTCTTCCAGGAGGATGCTGTGGGAGATTGTCAAAAGCTTTGCTAAAAGACGAGGTAAACCACACCCACAGTCTTCCCCTCATGTACTAGGCAGGTCACACACTCATAAAAGGATATGAGATTGGTCAGATGGGACCTTCCTTTCCTAAATCCACGTTGGCTGGGCCTGATCACCTGTTGCCTGCTTATGTTGCATGATGGCACTCAGGGTGAACCGCTCCATAACCTTGACAGGCACTGAGGTCAGGCTGACAGAACTGTAGTTCCCCCGATCCTCCTTCCAACCCTTTTTGTGGATGGGAGTCACACTGGCCAACCTCCAGTCATCTGGGACCTCCCCACTTAGCCAGGACTGGTGATAAATGATGGAGGGTGGCTTAGCCAGTTCTTCCACCACCTCTCTCAGCACACTAGGATGAATCCCATCTGGACCCATGGACTTGTTGGGATCTAAGTGGCACAGCAGGTCACTAAATACTTCCTCCTGAATTACCGGAGGGGTACTCTGCTCCCCATCCCTGCCTACCAACTCAGGAGCCCAGTTGTCCTGAGGATATCTAGTCTTTTTGTTAAAGAACGAGGCAAAGAGGGTATTAAGCACCTCAGCCTTTTCCTTATCTTTCATTATTATGTTCCCTCCCTCATCCAATAAGGACTGGAGGTTTTTCCTCACACTCCTTTTGTTATTAATGTATTTATAAAAGTATTTTTTATTATCCTTAACAGAGATAGCCAGATTAAGTTCTAACTGAGCTTTTGCATCTCTAATTCTCTTCCTACATGACCTTACAATATTCTTAAATGCTTCCAGACTCACTTGACCCTTTTTCCAAAATTGATACACTCCCCTTTTGTTTCTGAGTTCCTGCAAAAGCTCCCTGCTCAACCAGCTCAGTCTTCTTCCCCTCCAGATCATTTTCCAGCACATAGGGGCAGACTGCTTCTGAGCCTTCATTTTTAAAGTAAGCCCAACCTTCCTGGGACCCTTTATTTTTGAGGACTGCTTCCCAAAGGACTCTCGGAACCAGCACCCTGAACAGACCAAAGTCATCCCTCTGAAAGTCAAAGCTGGAGGTTTCACTGACCCCTCTCCTAACTTCCCCCAGAACTGAAAACTCTATCATTTCATCATCGCTATTCCCCAGTCAACCTCCAACAGTGACTTCTCCAACAAGTCTTTCTCTGTTCACTAGCAGTAGGTCAAGCAGGGCACCTTCTCTTGTTGGCTCTTTTACCATCTGCATTAAGAAGTTATCTCCCACACACTCCAGGAACCTCCTGGACTGTTGTCTCCCTGCTGTACTGTACTTCCAACAGATGTCCAGGAGGTTGAAGTCCCCCATGACAACAAGGGATAATGATCTTGAAATCTCTCCTAACTGCTTATAAAATATTTAATCTATGTCTTTATTGTGATTGGGTGGTCTGTAACAGACTCTCACAATGACATAAGACCTGTTGGTCTTCCTTCTGATTCTTACCCACAGAGACTCAATGCTCTCATCAACCACATTCATTTGCAGGCATTCATATGCCTCCCTATGAAAAAGACCACTCCACCACCTCTTCTTCCTCATCTGTACCTTCTGAAAAGTTGGTAGCTCTTGATCCCAGCACTCCATTTGTGCAAGCCATCCCACCAGCTTTCCGTAATGGCAGCTATGATATAGCTGCCACACAACAGCCTCTATCTCCTCCCATTTATTGCCCATGCTGCATGCATTGGTATATAAACATTTCAGGGAGAGGGCCAGATACACAGTTTTCAACCTTGAGGAGTGGTGGACCCTCTGGCCATCCAAGACACCTATATACTGCCCCACCAGTGTTGGGTTACTACACTCAGGCTTCTCACTGGCAAGGTCAGTAACAACCTCATCCCCCTTCAAAACTAGTTTAAAGTCTTGTCAATAAGCCACGCCAACTCACTTGCAAGGATTCTTTTCCCTTTTTTGGACAGATGAACACCATCTGTCTCCAATAGACCCAGGGCTATGAAAACCTCCCCATGGTTAAAGAAACCAAGGTTTTGTCAGTGGCACCAACCCTTAAGCCATGTGTTAATCTCATGGGTTTTCCTTTTTCCTTTAGCATCTCTTCCTGTCACTAGAGGGACTGAGGAGAACAAATACACTAATAATAAACAAAGAAGGACTGGTTGAGGATGTGAAAGTAGGGGGCACCCTTGGCTGCAGTGACCATGAGATGGTGGAGTTCAGAATCACACGCGGCAGACACAGGGCCACAAGCAAGATCACTACCCTGGACTTCAGAAGGGCTAACTTTGGCCTCTTCAGGGAACTGCTTGGAAAAGTCCCATGGGACAAAGCCCTAGATGGTAAGGGGGCCCAAGAAAGCTGGATGATATTCAAGTGCCTTTTCCTCCAGGCTCAAGATCAGAGCATCCCAAAGAGTAAGAAATCAAGTAAGAGAGCTATGAGATCTGCATGGTTGGGCAGGGAGCTAATGAATAAACTTCAGTGGAAGAAGGAAGTATATAGACCACGTGGGAAGAGTACAAAGAGGGTGTCAGGGGATGCAGGGTTGTGTGGAGGAATAATGGACGCCACACACGACCAATGTGATCAAAGTAAACAATGATGACCCTTTATTGCGATACACACCCAGTTTACATAGCTCAGGCAACTAGCCATGTGCCCGTAAACAGATCACGATTGGTTCTAAGTGTCCACACATCCTTTCTTGATTGGTTCCCTGCAGGCAGTCAGGCAGCAACCAGTCTATTACAATAGCTTTCCATACCTGGAACTGTGTTGCCCCTTTCCTGACAATCATGCCACCTACTGTCCTTCAGTCGATCTCAATCTTGTTATCCTTCAGACAACAGGTTATAGTTTGGATTGCCCATGTGTCCCTTTTTCGACTAATATCCTGCAGGGTTGCAACAAGAAAAGCTAGGGCCTCCTTAGAACTAATCCTGGAAAGGGAGGTCAAGGATAACAAGAAAGGCTTTTTCAAGTACATTGGAGGTAAAAGGAAGACTAGAGAAAATGTGGGCCTGCGTCTGAATGAAGTGGGTACCCTGGTGACTGAGGATACAGAGAAGGTGGAGGTACTGAATGCCACCTTTGCCTTGGCGTTTATTGCTAAGGCCAGCTGCCAAGGGTTCCAGTCCTATAAGACCACAGAAGAAGTCTGGAGGAAGGGACATTTTGTCTCAGTTGAGGAGGATCAGGTTAGAAGGCAGTTAAGTAAACTGAACATCCAGAAGTCTATGGGCCCTGATGGGATGCACCCATGAGTGCTGAGGGAAATTGTGGAGGTCATTGCTAGGCCACTCTTCATAATCTTCTCCTGGAGAACAGCAGACGTGCCCGAGGACTGGAGGAAGGCCAATGTCATCGCAATCTTCAAAAAGGGCAAGAAGGAGGACCCAGGTAACTATAGGCCAGTCATTCCTGGAAAGGTGATGGAACAGCTTTTTCTTGCCACCATCTCAAAGTATGTTGAGGAAAGGAGGCTTATCACAAGGAGTCAACATGGACTTAACAAAGGGGTGTCATGCTTGACGAATCTGATAGCCTTTTATGATGGCACAACTAGATGGATAGATGAGGGGAGGGCAGTGGATGTGGTATATCTCGACTTCAGCAAAGCTTTCGATACTGTCTCCCGTGATATCCTCGCAGACAAGCTTAAGAAGTGCAGCTTGAATGGTTCTGTGATGAGATGGATTGGAAACTGGCTGAAGGACAGGGCCCAGAGAGTTGCGGTCAGTGGAGCAGAGTCTAGCTGGAGGCCTGTGGGTAGTGGTGTTCCCCTGGAGTCAGTCCTGGGTCCAGTGCTGTTCAATATATTCATCAATGACCTGGATAGAGTGTACCCTCAGCAAGTTTGCTGATGGTACAAAACTGGGAGGAGTGGCTGACATGCCAGAAGACTGTGCTGCCATCCAGTGTGACCTGGACAGGCTGGAAAGCTGGGCAGGGAGAAATTTAATGAAGTCCAACAAGGGCAGGTGTAAAGTACTGCATCTGGGGAAGAACAACCCCATGTATCAGTATAGGCTGGGGGCTGATCTGTTGGAAAGCAGCTCTGGGGAAAAAGATCTGGGACTTATGATGGACAAGAGGATGGCCATAAGCCAATAATGTGCCCTCACGGCCAAGAAGGCCAATGGCATCCTGGGATGCACTAAGAAGAGTGTGGCCAGCAGGCCAAGGGATGTTCTCCTCCCCCTCTACTCTGCACTGGTGAGGCCCCACCTGGAATACTGTGTCCAGTTCTGGGCACCCCAGTTCAAGAAAGACAGGGTGCTACTGGAGAGAGTCCAGTGCAGAGCCACTAGGATGATTAAGGGAGTGGAGCATCTCCCTTTTGAGGAGAGGCTGCAAGAGCTGAGTCTTTTTAGCCTGGAGAAAAGGAGACTGAGGGGTGACCTTATTAATGTCTTTAAATATGTAAAGGGCAAGTGTTGGGAGGATGAAGCCAGGCTCTTCTCAGTGACATCCAGTGATAGGACAAGGGGTAATGTGTACAAGGTGGAGCATAGGAGGTTTCAGGCAAACATAAGGAAAAACTTTTTCACGGTGAGGGTGACAGAGCACTGGAACAGGCTGCCCAGAGAGGTTGTGGAGTCTCCTTCTCTGGAGACATTCAAAGCCTGCCTGGATGCGTTCCTGTGTGACCTGATCTAGGGGATCCTGCTGTAGCAGGGGGGTTGGACTAGGTGATCTTTTGAGGTCCCTTCCAAACCCTAACTTCTGTGATTCTGTGATTGATTCTGTGATGCTATGATTCATGGGTCTCATCTAAAGAGATACATACTGTAAGGGATAGGACCTAAGCATATAGAACATAATCACAGAATAATTAAGATTGGAATGGCCTCAGGAGGTCAACTAGTCTGACATCCTTCTCCTAACCTCTTGGCATGGGGCATTTAAGCCTTCTGACACATTGACTCCATGTTGCCTTTTCTGTAATGCTCTAAGTGGACTGAGCTTCCCCCAAAACACAGTGAATGGCATCTAGAAAAGAGCTCAAGCAACTTGCTTTGCAGTGTAGCTGTGGCCTGGTTGCAAACCTGCTAGCTCTGAGGCTAAAAGCTAATCCATTTTAGTTGTCTCAGAAGGCTGGGATCTCTAATTTTGTGTAATTGGCAAAACCAGTTTTGGTATAGTAGGTGATGGAAAATCTGAAAACTGTAGAAGAAATTGAGGAATTTTTTCAATTTATTTTGGTATTGCTAAGATGTTACCTCACAGAGTGTGTTCAATGCTTTACGAGAGGATGCACTGCAAGTGGCACACATTCGGAACAGAAAAATGGGGGTATTTAGAAACATCTGGAAAATATGACCTAAAAGAAAATACTGAATCCATTAGAAAACACAAGACTGGATGAAACATTAATCTTCAGTAATACAAGGGGGCTTCTGTGTACATGGAGGGGATAACTTAAAGTCCTGGAGGATAGGATGAGAAGTAACAGGATTAAATTGCCAGTTACTTGTGAAGCATAAACTTTTGGGTGGTTGTGGAAATTCAGCTGGTGTTCAGACTTTTGACAAATGCTTGCCAAGGATAATACAGGTATCATTCATCGTATCGTGGGCTGGGGAATGAGCAAGTGACCTAGTGAACACCAAGCTGCTCTGAATGCTGATCTTTGTCTTTCTAACTTCTCAGTCATTTTGTGTTGAATTATGTGGAAAACAGGATTGAATGTAGCTGTATCGCAGTGATAGGAGCTTCAGAAGATGAGAAACAGGTCCCTATTTACCTTTAAAGGTGAGATGATAGATAAACCCAGTTAAGAGCATTTTTAACTAGCTGAAGTTAAATGGACTCAATGGAACCAATGTATCTGTAAGTTTCTATGAATCACATATTTATATTTACTCTGAACAAAGCTTTGCCAGCACACCAAGCGGGTGTTCTATGATGACCTGAGTGTGACTGAGAAATCTGAAAAAACAGCATTGGGCACTGGTAGTGCTAGCTGTTTGCTTCTTGTTTAGTGTTCTGTCCACTGTCATTTCCAACTCTAATATGGGGAACACTCCTGCTTTCTTAGGGATGACAACCTGGTGTTGGTGTTTTCCTGCTCTGAAACAAGAAGAGATAGTTAAAATAGGATTTAATAAAGTGCCATAAATAAATGCTTTATAAAATCTTTTGCATTTGCAAAACCATAAAAAAAAAAAAACCAAAAAAAAACCTTCAGTTAAGAGTTACTACCTGTATTTGGTTTTAAAATCCAATTCTTTGTTGTAGAGCACATAAGAGGGAGCATTTGCATAAACGTTTGAGAGAAAATCCATGGCTCGAAGTGACCAAAAGCAAGTAGAAAAGCTGAATAACATGAAGAATACTTCAACAGAGGAGGAAGCTAAAGATCATTTTCTTCAGCCAAGTACTTTAGATATAATCTGCAAAATTAAGGAATATGTCAAAAAAAACCTGTTACCTGATCAAATGTGCCTTCAGTGCTAACTGAAAAACACCACCAGTGTTCTGGACAGCAGTCAGAATGTTCTTTTGGTGTAAATGTTCATCAAAATATTACTTAAGAAGTGTCTAAAATCCTGTGCGTGAGATAATTTGCAACAAAAACTCAGACACAAAACAACTTTTAAATGCTGGATGTTTAAAATACACGCTTCATAAAAGATGCAGTGATGTAACTACAGGTCTTTCAGTTACAAGGACTCTATTGAATTGGAACAGGGCTTAACAGGTATTTCACATCTTCAGTTGTTAACAACTTTGCATGAAATATATCAAAGCAAATTTGAAACAATAAAGTGAATAAAATGGTTACAGTTTAGTTTGGAGGTTTGAGGCAAAATCAAAGCAGTTTTCTCAACCTTGCTTTTATTTTGTATTGCAACTGGCTGTAAGCTTTGTTTCTAATTTATGTTTTAGTGATACTGTGCTTATGCATAAGGGAATAGATCGCTGCAAAACACCTCTTGTCAAAGATACCAATGACTTCGGTCTCTTTCAAATAACAGCTAACTGTCTTGAAAGAAATAAACATTATTTTGGCATACATTTTAGGTACCATTTTATAAATTCAGAACAGTTTTTTTTCTCTTGAATCTTTGAAATGCTCATTTAGCACTTTGTACTGTGTTGAGTAGTTCCTGTTTTATTGATAGGAAGAACAGTGTATTTGCTTTAAGGGTTGCCTTGCTAGGATGGAACAGATACTGAATTTCATAGTTGCCCCGTTCTGTTGCAGAGTGCTTTGAAAGTTACTGTTCAAAGAAAATTAAAGTATTGGTAGTGGATTCAATTGTTTTCTCAGTCATTTGAAATATATTTGTTATAGGCAGTCCTAATTACCTTGTTTTGATTGTGTTTGACTGCGTAAGAGTACTCTGTATCTTAATATTCTATTTTGAAAAAGATAAGCAAGCATTTAACCTTTCACATTGTAGCTCAGTTACATTTCTAAATTAGTAGAAATTCAGACTTTCTTGGAGGCCAATATCCTTACTAGCCTACTCATTTTCAGCTCATTGGCTTTTATGTTGTTAGGACATGCTGATTTAATTCCAGCCCTATTGGTTACTTCAATGACCATGTCTACTGCTGGTGTTACTTCTTGAGTGATGATCAGTGGAGTAAAACAGAAATACCCTGTTCTGCTTGGTAGTGGTGCAAAACAACTGTTATACAGTCATAAAATACTTGTTGAATTTTACAGCATCATGGTCAAGTAATGAGTCAGGAATATTGTTCTTTTTGGCAAAATAAGTATAATCTTAAAGTTCCAGGTGCAGGGTTCTTCCTTGACAACCAAGTATTACCCCATCAAAACCCCTAGTGAAAAATTTCCTCTGTCATTTTTCATTTCAATAAAAAAAGGAGTAGGAGGAGAGATGTTTCATTTGCTGGTAGTAAGGAGGAGTGCTTCTAAAATGATGATGATTCTGACATGCCTCTGAGGCTGCCTTCTCCACTGATAAGGCTTAAAGAATCCTTAATCCCAGGAATTGACTTTTTATGATATGTCAAAAAGCTCTTAAGTAAAAGAGAGATGAGAAGCACTGGCCCAGAACAGAGTAGGAAAAGCCTTGAGGCATATCTCAGTGTTATTTTAGTAGAAAAAGCATTGTCTTATTTGTCTGTCTGAAGGTAGAGAGCATGATGTTGTAACTGGAAGAAGAAAAAAAGGAAGAGTATAGAATAGCTCTCAGTATGTATCTCCAATAAAATTAGGTAGTGGGAAAATTGATAGCAGCAACCTAATCTAGTTTCTGTTCCCTTCATCCCACTCTCCATGCTTTTGCTTGAGTTTTTGGTTTCAGGGCGTTTTTTGCACAAAATACTACGTCCCAGCTCTATTTCAAGATCAAACTGCTTCAGCCTATTTAAGGAGGAACTTCAGTGATGTGAATGATACAACTCCTCCATCCACTGTCCTCTGTAATTATTTATATTGTAAAGCAAAGAAAAGTTTGAAAAGTTGATGGTGGCTTTTTACCCCCCCCCCCCTCTCCCCCCCCCCCCCCACCAGGGACCACTCTAAGGAAGAGGATATGCTCAGTAATCAAGAAAAATACCCAGTGTAAATGTAGTAAGATTTCTGATGGAATAAAGAAAGACAGTACTTGTACTATGTTAAAAAAGGAAGAAAGTCTTTTGGGAAAGGTAATGTGCAGTGATTTGAATTGTTGTTTTACATGTGGTTTAAACCAGATAGAACCACTGTGTTTGTAACAAGGTATATTTGTGCAGAGGACTGATGATTTAGATTAGCAATATTGGTAACTGTATTTCATGAGAGAATACAAATGGGTGTTTGGAGGAGAGAAAATACTGAAGTTTATTTTTAATGCATTCTCTACTTACAAAAAAAGAATAAATATTTTGATTGCTATATGAGAAAAAAAATTACATATGAATGCATCCAATTCTTGCGTGTTTTAGGCTAAGTGTCATTTGCTCTGTGAGTGGATCTAAGTTTTTGAAAGTGTGTCAGACTGCAAGTGTGCTCCTGCATTTGGTAACTTTTGTTAGATAATATAGAATGATAGAATTGTCAGGGTTGTAAAGGACCTTAAAGATCATCTAGTTCCAACGCCCCTGCCATGGGAAGGGACACCTCCCACTAGAGCAGGTTGCTCAGAGCCCCATCCAGCTTGGACTTAAAAACGTCCAGGGATGGGTCTTCCACCACCTCTCTGGGGCAACCTGTTCCAGTGTCTCACCACCCTCATGGTGAAGAACTTCATCCTAATATCTAATCTGAATCTACCCACCTCTAGTTTTTATCCATTCCCTCTAGTCCTACCACTAGATGACATCCTAAAAAGTCCCTCCCCAGCTTTTCTGTAGGCCCTCTTCAGATACTGGAAGGCCACAATAAGGTCTCCCTGGAGCCTTCTCTTCTCCAGACTCAATAACCCCAACTCTCAGTCTGTCCTCACAGGAGAGGTGCTCCAGCCCTCTGATCATCTTCATGGTCCTTCTTTGGACAGTTCCAGCACGTCCATATCTTTCCTGTAATATGGGCTCCAGAACTGGACACACTACTGTTTATGCTCCTTCCAGAAGATAGAAACAGAAGAAATTAATCAGAGAGATAATGATTTCCTTTTCCATTTATGTTCCTTTGAACTTCAAGGAAATATTTCTTTGACAGCTGCTACTGCTTGAGTCTTAGAATAAAAAGCATAGCATCTAAATGGATTGGACAACTCTGAACCCGTTCATGCAACTTCAGTTAAGGGAAGAACTGCCACTTACATTCAATTGGTCGTGAACAAACTTCTAAGTCAAAGAAGTAACAGTTAACAGTGGTCAGCTGTCTTGAAATTGTTGTAATACTCCCACTGTGCTCAGTGGGAAGCATGATTTTATTATTTTCTGGGGATTTTCATGAAATGTATTGTCACATGGAAAAAATAAATAACATGTGACTTGAACTCCAGTAATTCAGCTCTAATGCATAGAGCATTGTTATGACTGCTGTATGTCACTGATGCATTTAAATTCCAGCATGTTTTTCCCAAGAAAATGAAACTGAACTTCCAGTCTTGTGATTCCCAAAGTGCATTCCAGCAGTCAGTCCTGGATAAAGCAGAGGTACTTCTGGGTAGGAAGGTGGGAAGAAAGCAGTGAGGGACTGTGAACACAGAACTTAGGTAATGTTTGGTACTAGTAAGAAGGGATGAGAAGACAACCTTGGGTGAAAAATTAGAAATTCTGGCAGTCATCAGGGTTGGAAAGAAATATTTGTACACATACAGGAGAATGCAGGTGCTATTGAATTCATTGATTAAATGACAGAAGTCCTCTAGAGAATGGCAATTTAAGAGATAGTTAGTCCTTCATTTGACAGCAATTTCTACTGGTACAAAGCTTCCTCCTGTCTGCATTGGAACTGGAAAGACTGACAAATGTAGGAGGATATGTGAAGAATGGAAAAGGGTGAAAGGACAGCTGCATAGGAAAACTACAGCTAGTACTCAGCTCAGGTCTACAGTGAATGAGAGTCAAAAATCTGGTCCTAGGAGTGTCATCAACTTAAGTATCTTCCATATTTAGCAGTATTGTAGCAGTATCTGTTGTTCACCAGAATCTGTCTTGGAGACAAGTTTCTCTTTCAAAATGGGATTCAACTTTGTTTGAGCCATTGAGAGTCTTTTAAAAGCCGTAACATTTTAGTAATTATCAGGTATAATAGGAAATAAATATTTTAATTAAGAGAATTAAAGAAGCTAAACACTTTGTTCTTTTGCTTTTTATAAAGAAGAGGGAACTATTGTATTGTTGCAAGAAAGCAGAAACAGTTCAGTAAAATCCTTGAATGAAAGGAATTAATTTGGCAATTTGTTTTTATCACAGAGGCAGAAAAATAGTACTCCATGCAGAGAATAATGATCAGGAACTTATGGGGTTTTAATGGATTTATTTTTTCCCCAAGAAAATTATTTATTTGATTATAAAATCTTTATTTTCCTGACATTAACAGTCCTGCTATTTTTTTCTTGTAGTTGGTATTGAGATCTGTCCTGATGTGTAAAATCAACAAATAACTTTAATAGAAATAATTACAATTATTTATTATTTAGTTATTATTTCTTTAAAATTTATTTATCTATGTTTATATAGGCATTTAGAATAGTTTTATTTCTCAGGATAACAAGCTTCACTTGCTTATGTGTACTTTCTGTTTGAAAGCAGAGATCTTGCCTCTCAGCAGTTTTTGCTCATCAGTCCTGTAGAAAGTAAAATCCTAAATTTTGTACATACATAATAATTTTTAAAATCCAGTGCACTGGTAGTGATTAATATAAACATACTAATTTAACCTTTTAAATTTTAGAAGGTAGGTATGTTTTGACACTACTTTTATGTAGATGTAAATCCAATGGAGAGTGCCAAGTTAGAAAATTCTATGTTTTGCACCTGACAGAGATGCATATAAACAATAGTATAAAAAAAAAATATTGACCGGAGTCTCCTGAAACTTAGCCGAATTTTAAATTTAGCCCTGTGTTTCTATAGTCAATTCAATGTTTTCAGATTTTTAGATTTGAAACACTACTTTTCTTTATTATAGATCAAACTTATGATTGGTAAGCGGATGAACATTTTAATTAATGACTCCTTTAATGAAAAACTAGAAAGTTTAAATGCAAGAATTGAACAAGTACAATGCAAAAGAAGCCTTGGAGAAATACCTAAAATGTTTCTAGTAAGTTTCTTTGCACAACTGTGTGAATATTTTGCATGTGTGTATGTGGCTATTATGCTACCTTACAGATAGACCCCAAAAGTATGCAATCTTTCATCTTGTGTGATATAAAGATAATTATAGTTCATTGCAATCTTTTCACTATCTACTCTTCATATTATAATAATAATATATAACTTCCTTATTTCATTCAGGTCAGCTCAGTGTTTCTTAACCCATATGGTGTTTCTTTTCTGCTGCAGAGGAAAGTATCAAAACTTGAGAGACATATTAGTGCTGTGGTAGCATTTTGGGACAAAGTGTTCTCAAAAAGGGCTGTTCATCAGGTATGATGAAGATGAATATGCTTATCTAGAGTTAATGCCTAGTTGTACACTAATAGATGACTGTGGACATTTACACTGAAACCTTATGACTTTGGCAGCTATGTTGCTGTTGCTCGCATTAAAACCAGAAAAAAAAAAAAAAGAGTTTTTAAATTGACCTTTTGTTTTGAGATTTAGACTGCAACATAGTCCTTTTCAGTCATCATGATTAAACAAACTCAAAATGGGGCATAGACACTACATGTGTTGACAACTTTTGCTTCGATGCTGTCTTCTTGGATAGACATTGGAATTTTTCTAGTGAAGGGCCTGACCTCTTCATTACAGATTGAAAGCTCCTTACTTGCCTCTTTGAGTTAGCTTTTGTCTGCCATTTAGCTGAAGTCCTCCAGTTGCATAGAGAGCGTGAACTGCCAAGCTAAAAATCACTTCCTTAGGCAATCAAATTTAATATATGATAAATGAAAATGCTAGTAAAATAACTATTAATACATGAGTGTTTTTCACAGGAGGTATTGATGCATTAGTACTAAAAGGCTAGGATTACAAAACAGGTTTTTTTTCTATGGGAACATTTGACTCTTACGAAGAACAGAAATTTCTCATGTCCTTAGCACAATCATACTTTGTTGTACTGAAATTCTTTTAGCTAATATTATGGGAGAAGGAGTTCTGGAGTTCTGTGAACTGTCAGCCTCCTGTTTCATACTGACTAATGAAAAAAATCTCAGTTACTGCTACAGAAACATGCTTATTTAAAATAAGTCTTTGGAGTCAAAGTCTTTCACATCCAAAAGTATATAAATAATTGCATGTGACGAACACAGTCTCATATTTTTGTTAAAAGCTTTCACATATTTTACAAAATTAGTTTTGTATCTTCTTGTCCTTTTCCCCAAAATTTTAAACAAAGCATAAAACATTATAAGGTCAAGTAAGAGGCTTACAAGCCTCAAAATTTAAATAATTGTTGGCTTTTTTTAAAAACAAGTTAAGCTTCAACTAAAAAAAAAACTTTGGTGCTACTGTGGATTTAATGTGATTTTCTTTTGTTGTTCTTAAGTACACCTTGATTACTTTATAATTTTTTGCAAACATGACCAGGTTTATATGGTATGTTTTATTTTATTTATTATCATAATGCAGTATTTATTTTCTGCTTTGTCAGACAATGCTTCCAAGTGCAGACAAGCAAAATACAGAACTAAACCGCTTGAACCCTCTACATTTTGTCTTGATATGGCAAATATATCAACATGTTCCTCATGTTTGCTATCACCTTACACTTCAGCACATGGCTCAGAATATATAAGATGTATCTAGAGTTGAATAGTAAAATGTAGTTAATGTCCTTACATTGCTTTAAAGCATTTAAGAGAAAATATACTATTTCTTTCAACTTTTTGTGGCAGTTGTATTCGAATAGTTGAGTTTAAACTAAATTGTTGTTGTGCCCAGTGCTGTTGCTGGTATCTCCAGCTTATCCACTGCAACTGAAAAATGCTTCAAGGTCTGTCAGGGTGCTGATTTCTTAAAGGTATTTTAGTGCTCAAGGAAAGAAAAATCTTCCAGGTAACTTGTTAATAGAAAATGTAAAAAAATGAACACCACAAATGCTATTTCCATTATTTGAGCACTTAAGAATGAGAGAAATCAAGATTCCAGAGAAATTTATTTATTATGAAATTTTAAATGACATTCTAAATATTATTTTCTTTTGTAAGGAATTCCCTAAAGTATTTTATGTTCTCATTAGTGTTCCACCAGTTACAATGCTTTCCACATGTGCGTATGTTGTGTTCAACCTGCTAAAGTTCACCCCGGGTCCTCAGCCATGAACATGTGCAGAGAAAAAAAGAAGAAATCTTCAGATGCTCCCTCACAGAGCTAGCAAAGAGTTTGCGTTTATTTCTGTCTTGAGACTGAGGTTTGCATCCATCCTCTGACACTGGTTGCATATTTGAGTGTCAACTGTGGAGCAATACTCTTCATCTGCCACTTGCAGTGTCTTTCTCCTTCCAGCTCCCTGCAGTGGAAAGATTGGAGAATGGATGTCCACCTTTCTTGTTCTTGTTCTTGTTCTTGTTCTTGTTCTTGTTCTTGTTCTTGTTCTTGTTCTTCTTCTTCTTCTTCTTCTTCTTCTTCATCTTCTTCTTCTTCTTCTTCTTCTTCTTCTTCTTCTTGTTCTTCTTCTTCTTCTTCTTCTTCTTCTTCTTCTTCTTCTTCTTCTT
>JANVCC010000039.1:1648822-1909319 GCA_025345505.1 Todiramphus chloris collaris | reverse complement strand
TTCTTCTTCTTCTTCTTCTTCTTCTTCTTCTTCTTCTTCTTCTTCTTTTCTTCTTCTTCTTCTTTTTCTGTCTTCTTCTTCGTCTTCAACTTCATCTTCAACTTCTCTGTCTTCTTCGTCTTCCTCTTCTTCCTCTTTTTCTTCCTCTGTATTATCCAATGGGATTTTTCTGCACCAACTAGTAAGAAAAGAGTAACTTACTTTGGCCTCTATATAGACAAAAACGGAATAATTGGTTTTATAACAAAAATGTTTTTTCTTGTGCATGGACTCATTTTTATTTTCTTAAACAGATCTTTTAAGTACTGCCTTCTTATATATTTCACTTATTCTGCAGTAATAGAGAGAGATTTGATTAGACCCTTGGTTACTGTTGTTGTGATCCTGTAAGTATATAGCTGCAAGACGATGTAAAACAAAGAGATTATTAATACCATAACAAAAAATAAAAAAGAGATGGGTTATCACAGAGCTTCCTTTCTGAGGTAATTTTGTAAGCAAACAGAAACCAGTTCTATTTGATTTTTCTGTGCCTGGATTTTACTACCATTTATAAAAATATTTTTTTGTTCCGAATCAGAAATGTAACAACATTTTTTAAAGTGCACAAGCAAGATGGCTACTGAAAAAAAAATGCTGTGCATGTTGCAGGAATCCTTGTTGTTTAGCTGGCATCTGACTTTCAAGCTTGTGAAGAAGCCACTGATCTGCTACATTAAGTTTTGTGGCTTTATTTAATCTGGTAACAAATCCATTGTATTCTGTGCATCTGGAATAGTATGGAATCTTATTTATTATTGCAGTCCACCTGCAATTTTTAATTTAATGCTCCCTTCTCATGGTACTTTAAAGTTTTTCTGAGTGTTTGCAGTCACTATGCCCTGTTCACAGGTCTCACTCATAGTGATTGGTAGGCAGGTAAGAGATTTAGTAGGAACCATGAATAAAAGGGATTGTCTGTCTTATTGCATATAACCTGCCAATTATTTGTCTGCTGTTTGCAAGAAGCAAAGACTTACGAATGTGCAACTGAGTGATACGAGACTGGGAAAATATGATGGTATGGTCTGTATGTCCAGGTGCTGGGTAACAATTTCTTTTAGCACAGGACCACACACAATTGACGTTTGCAAAGCTGACACCAGATTTACATCTTCAGCCTCTGGGTTTCATAAGTCAAAAGCCCAAAGCACGCACCAGATTTCTTAGCTCGCTCTGGAAAGTAGTAATCAGCATTATTTTTCAGTATGCTCACTTCAAGTTGTTTGGTTTTATTTTACAGAAAAATCTATTCATTTGTTTTTGCTTTCTGAATATCCAAATTAATTTTACTTATGCCAAAAAAAAAAGAAATTGGCAGATAAAATCTGTTGGTTTATAATTGAGTGTAAGATCGCAAACATTAATTTGACACAGCTTGAGTACTTCGGTTGTAAGTTTCTTAACCATAACCACTAATCAACAACAGGCTATCCAGAGGAAAGAAGGTAAAAGCTGGCATTTGTGTCGTATCAAATGTCACAAAATGTGACCAGGATTCCCTTGCTTGTTTTTGGGAAATCTGCAGTGAGTCTGCTGTGTTAAATTGCTGTTCTTTTGATCAAAACAAATGCAGTAGATCTGATGTGTCCTGGGTACTTAACATTTCCTCTACTTACACAGTATCCCAATGGCCGGCACCAGGAAAGCCTAGACAAGTGTACCACAATATGGGCAGTGTAAATGTCAAACATATGTCCCCTTAGTTCATATTATTTTTTTTTCCAAGAACAATTAGAATCATAGAATCATAGGATTGCCAGGGTTGGAAGGGACCTTAAAGATCATCTGGTTCCAACCCCCCTGCCATGGGCAGGGACACCTCCCACTAGATCAGGTTGCTCAGAGACACATCCAGCCTGGTCTTAAAAACTTCCAAGGATGGGGCTTCCCTCCCCAGCTTTCTTGTAGGCCCCCTTCAGATACTGGAAGGCCACAATAAGGTCTCCCTGGAGACTTCTCTTCTCCAGACTGAACAACCCAAACTCTCTCAGTGTCCTCACAGGAGAGGTGCTCCAGCCCTCTGATCATCCTCATGGCCCTTCTCTGGACACGTTCCAGCACATTCATATCCCTCCTGTAATAGGGACTCCAGAACTGGATGCAGTACTCCAGGTGAGGTCTCACAAGAGTGGAGTAGAGGGGGACAATCGCCTCCCTCGACCTGCTGGCCACGCTTCTCTTGATGCAGCCCAGGACACAATTGGCCCTCTGGGCTGCAAGAGCACACTGATGGCTCATGTTGAGCTTCTCATCCACCAGCACTCCCAGGTTCTTTTCTTTAGGGCTGCTCTCAAGCCAGTCACTGCCCAGCCTATACTGGTGCTTGGGATTGCTCCAACCCAGATGGAGGACCTTGCATTTGGCCTTGTTGAACTTCATGAGGTTGGCATGGGCCCACCTCTCCAGCCTGTCAAGGTCCCTCTGGATGGCATCCCTTCCCTCCAGCGTGTCAGCCACCCCACACAGCTTGCTGTCATCAGCAAACTTCCTGAGGGTGCACTCAATGCCACTGTCCATGTCACTGACAAAGATGTTAAACAAGACTGGTCCCAGTACTGATCCTTGAGGGACTCCACTTGTCACTGCTCTCCACTTGAATACCGACCTATTGACAACAACTCTTTGGGAGCAGCCATCAAGCCAGTTCTTTATCCACTGAATTGTCCATCCATCAAATCCGTATTTCACCAGCTTGGAGACCAGAATGTCATGCGGGACAGTGTCAAAGGCTTTGCTCAGGTCCAGGTAAATGACGTCGGTTGTTCTTCCCCTGTCTAATTGATGTTGTGACCTTCTCATAGAAGGCCACCAGGTTAGTCAGGCATGATTTGCCCTTGGTGAAGCCATGTTGATTGTAGCCAATCACTTCATCGTTATTTATTTGCCTCAGTAGTGCCTCCAGGAGGGCCTGCTCCATGATCTTACCAGGCACAGAAGTGAGACTGAGTGGTACACTTCATATGTTTCTGATCTATCTGATCTTAGATGTTTTACACTTCAGATCAACTGAATTAGCTTAGCCATTAAGTCAAAAGCAATTAATTTACCATCCACACTATAAAATCAACCTACTAGCATGTATACATTTCAGGATGCCTAATGGCATTGATATTTTTGAGTATTCAGTGACCCTGGATCTGAGATAACAAAAGGTACCTACTAAAATGGAAGCAAATAGAATTTATTTCTATAGACAATGTCTAGAATATGTTTCTGACGCATAGCATATTGCATTGTTAAATAGTAAAATGTTGCAATGCACAAGTTAGTAAGCTGAATAGATGTAATTTTTTTTTTTTCCCGTACCATAATTTAATAAATGGTTTATTAAAGGTCATTTACTGTACCATTATTATGTAGTTTTAATTATGTCTTAATCAATTAATTCAACTTTTAATAGTTGATATACTTGAGAAGCTATTTTTAACTCCCTTTTTTTAAAATATGTAATTACTTCTTGTTTATTTTTTGTTTTATCAGTTCTGAGGAAATTATACTGGTCTCCATGGAAAACTAAAATTCAGCAACTGCAAAGAATCATGTATTGAAATTTAATGTTGAAACTGTGTACACTAATTAATTTACTATATATTCTACAAAGTACATCTAGAATATGGCCAACTACTCATGTCTCTTCTTAAAATTCTCACTGAAGCCCAATTGTGATTCTGAAGTGGTTACAGATGTGCCAGCTTTTTGTGTGTGTTTTATCAAACTGACACTTTAGCATACTTTCACTTTATCAAGATGTCTATGTTTAAAACAAGTAAAAGTCTAGTATGAGGTGCACTAATGAAAACTTTTATATATACAACCCACTGTTTTAGTATTCCAACTTTCTTTTCAGGGAATACCATAAAAAGAGGGGAGGATTAATTAATTTGTTTAAATTAAAATGTTTGTAACTTAATAGATACTTTTAAATGGTAGAAACACTGCATTTCTTGACCAAGCTTCACTGTGTCAGATAAATAATGTAGTGAGAAAGTGAGCATTCTGGTAGCGGTTGGTGCTTAAAGGAAGGAAGTATCACCCTTTAATCAAGAGCAATCCACAGCAGGCTGTTTGTGCTCTCTATCCGCATATTTTTTTGATTACAGTTGGACTAACTTACTGGGGAAAAACTTGCAGAGAATAGCTAGCTCATGAAATCTGAATGGTATTTCAGAATGCACACTTCCTTACAGAGATGTCTTTGATATTTAGAGCCCCTCTGAGAAAATTCTGGATAGGTTTCGTTGACTTGCTAGATAGTTGTTTCTTAGACAGAGGCAATACTGAGCATTGTCATGTCCCATGAGCTTTGGAATAGAGGATTTGGAATATTCTGCTGCTCTGACAAGGGTTTAAAACTATTCTTGTCACAGTGAAAATTAAGACTTTTAGATAAAAATGCATTTACATATTATAAACTTGTGCTCCTGTAATCTTAGTTGTACCTAAATACACGGGAAAAGAGAAAATTCAGCTTCTTCCTCTACTCTGTTTGCAGATCCTTAGGTAGATTCTTATTCTTGCTCTGAACATGTATCATGTAAGTACCTCTGGTGAAGCTAGGCCTATTTTTTTGTGGGTTTTGGCTTTCTGCTAATTCTTTGTAGTGTTCACATTTCTTATTAATTTTCAAAGCCAGTGACGAGAAAAATCTGATTTGAACAAATGTGTCATACGATATTACTTGAAATCAATGATCTTTTTTTGTAAACTGGCCCATTGGTATTGTGCCATTCAGTTGGTTTCACAGGTTTGATAACATGTATATAACTTTGAGAGAAATGTGAAAGCTCTTTTGTCAGTGGAAGAAATTTGCTGATAATTCTGTGTGGGATGAATTAGTATCCTTCAAATGTCTCTGTGATTGAAATATGAAAACCAGGGTTACAAGGATCCAAGATAGACTCGCTCTGTTCAAGCTTCACTTAATGATAATCTAGCTGGACTGAACTGAAGCAATCTTTTAGTTTCAAGAACTCTTCACTTGGTGGATTGTTTTGTAAAGGTAATAGTCTTAGCCTGAAATTAACATGTCACAAGAGGGAAAAACACACAGCATGTAGAGAAAAAACCATTCATATATGAAGTAAGGATTCTAAAAACATCTGTCTTCTGATAGGTAGAAAAATAATACTTAAATCTTGCATCCTGTTTGCAGGTGGAACAGAAGATGATCAAAAAATATTTCATGAACAAACGGAATTCAAAGTCAGCATGCCTCAATTAAAGCTTCCTAAAGCTGTGAGAAGAAATATCAAATGAGGTACTATTTTACTCAACTTATGTACAATAATTTTTAAATTGTGCATTTACATATTGCAGGATGGTGTAGAACTTGATGGAAAGTTAAGACTTTTTAAGATCTTTTCAAATGTGAAAGGACCAGTGCTTGAACAGTCAGACTTTTAGGAGTAGGCTTCACTTTGCCACAGGGAGGCTCTATTGTAACAATAAGAGGAATAGTAAAACATTTTTCGATAGATTGCCAGGAGACACTGTCATTAGAAATAAACACACAAAACCCCCTAAACCCAAAACCTGCTCCAGTTGCCCTTCGCCCTTTATCTTCTTCTTCCTCTGCTTTGTCTTTTCCCCTCTTTCCTCTCCCTCCCCCTCCAAATTTGTCCTGCCTAAAAATGTATAAAAACATAATTTGCCAACAGGATTTAAACTATTGCTTTTGTGTTCCAAAGCAGTTTTAATTCTTCAATACATATACTTTAAGCATTAGTAAGATTTCTTTCCTGAATATATTTTACAAACAAGTAAATAAAAATATCTAAAGTAATATTAAAAAAACCCTCTGAAGAAAAAAGAGAGTATGGTACATTTTTTACTTCTTGCTGATAATATATTAAGAAGGTTCGGCCTGTGAAGCAGTGCACATGAGCTATATTCCTACCCTTTCCTTTGTAGCAATGTGTTTATATTTGGTTTAAATGAAGTTATCTGAAGGTTAGCGTTTATGACAGAAACACACCAGACTTTTTTAGAAATACATTTTTGTTTGGTTGGGGTTTTTTTTAAGATAAATAGAATATGAGCATTCTTCTCCTAGAAGCAGCAGTAAAGTAGACCGAAGACTGCACCACAATACAGTTCAGTATCATCAGGATTGTTTCCTATCTGTTAAAATTTATTATAGTAGTGGAATTTCATAAAGGCACCTGCAATTTTACTTACCTGTGCAATGTACACCTGGTTTAAAACTAAGTAACCAAGTACATGCACAGATTTGTGGGGGTTTTGGCTAAATTTATTAAGGAAAAAGAAAACAAAAAAAACTCCACATCAAGAAATTGATTTAGTGCAATAATGAGCCAAAGTAAACAAATACCCCTCTAGATGTCATGGTAACCTCTTCAGCACTACTTCTGATAGCACACAAGTTCTTGTTCCAAGTT
The DNA here is from genome assembly GCA_025345505.1 of Todiramphus chloris collaris. Taxonomy (NCBI): domain Eukaryota; kingdom Metazoa; phylum Chordata; class Aves; order Coraciiformes; family Alcedinidae; genus Todiramphus; species Todiramphus chloris. The sequence continues at coordinate 1,902,879 of JANVCC010000039.1, read as the reverse complement.
ATTATTAACTAGCGTATAAGCAGTATATTCTAATTTAGGAAAAGTCTTACTGGACAGGTAGAAATCAAATGTCAGTAACACACTGAATATTAGCACCTGAGCACCAGGTAATCTATAACACTTCAGTTAAGTTTGGAAACTATAGAGACAATTCAGAAGTTTATATATTTACATGAAGCTAAGTTAGTATGATTAAAATGTAGTGCAACTGACTTGTTACTGTTGTTAAGTAATAACTGGTTTTGTCTTGGTGCCTACACTTACAAGCACTTTCCACATCTTTCTCCACTGCCACAGACCCCTCTGTCCAGAGCTTGTTGAAGAGCTCAAAGACACCTGTTCAGAATCCTGAAACTATTAACTGGCCTATGTGCAAAATCCAAAGGGGATTGCACTGTCATGGACACTTACAGAAACTGATACAAAGTATGCTTCCCAACAAGTCATCACTTGCATCTGCTCCATGAATGCCTTAGTAACAAATATGCATCACACTGGAATAAGCAAAATAAGGGCTTTGCCACTTTCAATGGCTTGCTGTTATCACAGGCTATCATCTCAAAGTCCTACTTTGTCATTCAATTAAAAGATATATGTGGATGTTACAGATCATTTTGTGATATACAGTCTGTAACTCCTTAAAAAACTCTTTAGGACATCCAGACTACCTCAACAAGTGGTCTACAATTGTTCTGCTATTAAGTACTATTTTGTTACTCACAATGGGTTCCAAGACAAAGTATCATTTGTACTACAGATGGTATTAATTTCCTGATGATTCCTACTTGTGACAGTCTGTTATGAACTTAATTCTGTTAATTCTGTAAGCTTGTTTCTACAGCCTGGAAAATAAAACTAATTTTTAAAACTAAGTTATTTCCACATTTCACTTTCTTTCATCTTACCACTTCTGAGGGGATTTTTTCACATATGAAAGAAACTAAAAATGTAATAAAAAATTCATCTTGATTTTCTTTTATAGTGGCATTGATGAACCATGTTTTTAGGGATCTTAGCTCTTACTAGTGTTTGGAAAGGTAGTGGTTCATCTTACTCCTATTTTTAGAAATGATGGGGAAGATTCTTTGGTTTTGTCGGTTTAGTTATCTGGCACTAGCTTCCACAATGCTCAAGATAAGCCAAGACTACTGTCATCCCTTTGTTATTTTCAAGCCATTAAGAACTATATAAAATGAACTGTTGATGTACCTGGGGTAATAAAAAAACTTAATGCCTAAGCAGCACGGTTCCTATCACCTACAATGCATTTTTTGTTGGCAGGTATCTCAGGGCGAAGTAGTGCAGAACTTCATTTTCTCTTCTTCTGGATGGAATACATTAAAAAAAAAGTTGACGGGTTTTTTTTTTCTTTCGTTTTGTTTTAAAAGTAAATTCACATATATAATTTGTGTTTGTTTTCCAAGATTGTTTCCCATACTTCCTTTCAGATGCTCACTTGCTGGGTGGGTAAAGTCACAGCTTCTAGTGAGTATTTTAGTAGATCAGACTTTTCCCTTTCGCTCACTATGATTAGAAAGCAAAGCTTTACGGGATCTGGGAAATTGTTTCTGGGGAGTTATGGGGAGATTGTTTGTACAGATCAATCTGTACAACCCCATCTGTGGTGTTATGATCTCAGTGCAAACCTGAAGCTTGGACTGGAGCAGGTATAGAGGTAACTGGCCTATTTCTAATGTTGTTTTCTCACATGGTCAAGGCACTCAACGTAATCTTTCTGAAAATGAGGAAAAAGACCACCTTACAAGTAAACTACTAATCAGAGCATCTGTCAATCTCACATTATCAGTACACATTATTTTGACACCCTAGACTTAAATGTTCAATGCACTAATATTTTCTCTGCTTATACTGCAAGGTTTTCAACAAAGGACAAAAATAACCAACTTCTGGTTCTAGTACAGGCAGGAAGAATTTAATTTTACCTGTTCACACAAACTCAATTATTTCTCATCCAACATTGTATAAATATATCCCAAACTTAAAGACAAGGTCAGATTGCTAAATGTATCGAGCTTGCTATTACAGTACAAGAATTTGTTTTAACTTTATTTTCATGTACAGTTTCAGAATATATAGAGCATAGAAAATGGTGTATTTTAAAGACATATCAGGTAGAAAGAATATCCTAAAATATGTTTGTCCCATTAAAACTCTAGTTCAAACTGGTTTGGCACTTGCTTTCCTGGGAAGACGAACATTCTCATCTGTTTTATGCGGCATCATGTGTGTGCTGCACTTTATACATCATGGTGTGTTTGCTTTTCACTTTTAATAAAAGGGACAGAGCTTCTACAGTGGAATTAAGCTGTGTGTTTGTGTATATATACATCTTTATTTTAAATATTTGCTCTATAAATGACCCAAGCATCATTAAGACAAGAAGCTGAAGAAGCATCTCTTCAAGTTAGTGGCATAACAGCTTAATTTACAATTTTACAGGACTGTCTTCTAGATATAAGATTTAGTCCACATTTGCTTAAGAATTTCCCATACTATTTCCTGCTTGAATAAAACTAGGAAAATGCTTAGCTAATAGTCTATCTACTTTTGAGCCTTAAACCTGAAGCTGCTTATTTAAGGCAAATTCTGCTCACTAGCAAAATTAGGTTTTGCATCTGAAATGTACTCAACAAACTGTAGAAATACTTTTTTCTTTTAAAAAGTAGGGTAGTAATTCTTGAATATCAGAGCATTCCCACCAAGAGGAAAAAAGAAAACCTGACAAAATACTAACATCACACTCATCTGGTGAGAATGCATTGTGTTCAGACTGATTTGGGGGGTTTACTACTAGCATTACTTTCACTGTGTTGTCCTGCTTAATCTAACTGCTTTGTGAGCTTTCCTTGCTCACAAAAGACACATAGTACATGCCAAAACATTTTTGGATATCCATGGAATGGAGATGGAACTATACAACCTATTATTCTTGTCAGAGGCAGTTATGCACTTGAGCTTTTTACTTTGTGAGAAATCAAGGATAAATTATCTGAAGGAATGGGTCAGACCATCAGCTGATGTATAATGCAGTATCAGCTTTAGTAGAGCTACACTACTTTGTAATAACAAATTTGTCCTACATTAAGTGTAAGACCTCATTCAAAACCTATTCACTGCCTGTGTATTGGGCCAGCTGTAGTGAACATACTGAAATAAACAAATGGTTAGTGCTTTTACAAAGTCATTACAAATAACTGAATTTAAGCATCAAAGCTCTGACTTAGCAGAAAAATCCACTTCATTCATTCTCCACACTCATCTCCCAACTCCAAAATCACCATCAGCCAAAGCCAGTATTACACTGCTGAACAGTTAAGCCTGGTATTACAGTACAGACTTATGTCACAAAATTATGGAAAAATAAAAATCACCAAGACATTTCATGTCAAGAAACTATCCTGGAATTCATAAGCATAGTAACTGCACTCTGATTTATTTAGTAGGAGTGTTTAGTTCAAGTAAAATCCACAAAGGAATTCAGAGTGAATTTTGTAAAGGCCAATTTCCTCATTGGCAGACTTTGGAAATGCTTTTATAAATGATGTATTAGCTATGAAATCACTATGTAACAGAAGCCTGGTGTAATAAACACACAGAGTTTGTCTGTAAAAACTGAAATTTGGCATTGCTTGATAATTAATTTGCTTAGAAATTTGCAATTTGATGTAGGCAAGGTAATGCTTTTTCTTTTCCTTCCCTTTTTTTCCTTCCAGAAAGACTATGTGCAACGCAAAAATAAAGGGATACAGGACATAAGTGGGGTGTTTCCTACTTCTCAGACTAATCTGGTCCCAAGTTGTGCAGTGAATTTGCTGGTAAAGTCTCCCGCCAAAGGCTCTTTTTGCTTAAATTAAATGTGAAAGAGAATCAAGAGGATCATTTGCTGGAGTACAAAAAGGAGTTGTTTACTTTTGCAAAGCAAGTGGTTTTAATAAAAGCTTGATGACACTTTACTGCACATTATAAATAGCAGAACACTACTCCTCTGCTAGAACAGACGCACCGAGTGCAGCTCTGGGGTTTTATAATTGTTTGCTTTTTCACTGTGATCTGGCCCTCATTTTTTATTCCCCCTATATTTAACCCATTCCAAAGGGATACATCCAGTCCAGGAACACAGTTAGAATATTGCTTACAAATTAATTTGCACAAGCTTTGTAATCTACTAGAGACCAGGAACAAACTGTTAATGTCTAGTAAAGGGAAAACCATTTATGATGATGAAAAATGGGAAAGAAACCACTTGGCTCTGTCTTGCTTGGACTCCTGACCTGTAGGTGCCAGGCATTCTGATGAGCCTGCCATTTTATTTTAATTTTGTTTCATATTAAGAACACAGTACATTTTTAGAGAAACAATACCTTTACTACAAAACCGTGTAAATGATTATATACAAAATGGCTACTGGAATTTGGTTTTGTACTGCAGCGACAAAAATAACTAGCTGCTGACATTTATTTACGCTTCCTTAATACTAGGTACATAACACCACTGATCAGAGTAAAGGCAAATGCAATCCAGGCTAAGACGAAGGAGTAGCCATATTGGCCTTCAGAAACATCAACAATATATTCATTGCTCATGTGTAGCTCTTCATGCCTATCTGTATAAATGGAAGCTGCAATCATAACACACAGACCTGCAGGAAGAAAACAGTAAAGTTTAGCATCTTGACATATTCTCAATATGCATAACTATTCACTGTCTTTTATCTGTCAGCTGCTTCCACCAATGTCCCTTTTTCACAGATACTCATTTTTCCATTCTCAAACTAAACTGGGATCATTTCAGGACACATTTTCCGTCTCTTTGGCATGGATTAAATATGAATTGCTGTTGTGTATTTATGTAATCTGCAGTGAATACAAAATTATTCTAAACATCTGGACAGTTTTAAAGACCGAAAAAAAATTAAGGGAGTACCTGCCTGTAACAATTACAGAGTTATTTAATTTGTTCAGAAAGTTCAGAATCTCACATTCTTTCCCTTCAAAGTTTAAATTACTTTATTCTGAGCAGTCATGTCATCCATGTTTTAACTGCCTACATAGTACAGAATGGAGCAATTCACTGCTTAAACATATATGAAGGATAAGCCATGGCCTCAGAAGCCCAACACATTTCTCATGCAGCTCATTCTTTTGGAAAACATTTTCCCCTTCCCTTTCCTACTCTCATGTAAACGGCGTCAAAGTCACAAGTGTTGAAAAATCACTCACATGACAGAAGCTGGATAATAGAGGTTAACACAAATCTTTCTCCTTGCTTTAGACGGAAGAGTTGAAGAATGAAAACCAGAAATCCCACACAACAGAAAATAGTGGATAGGATCATGCCGGCCTGAACAGCCTGAATTGATTGATACTCTGCAAAAACAAAATCAGTCTTGATTAAAAATACAGTTTCTCTCTTTGCTTACTCCTGCAATGGGCACAGGGACAGACTTACATTCTGTAAGCAGGAGTTTAGCAGATACAGCAAACCAGTTGTGCCTGCACTGCCCACAGTGGTTCTTCTCTGCGTCCTTGGGATTAATACAGCCAATGTTTTAAGGACTTTTCATAAAACCAAGCATAAATACTGAGGGACTATTTCTCCCACATCCTTTGCTACTGTCAACATACTAGAAGCACAGTGAAACTTCCAAGTGTCCCAAATGGCTTATAAATGCAGACCTGAGCCTCTCATCAGACCAGGAGACAGCTCTATCCAGTAAGCTGTAACCAAACAGAATATCCACACTCCACACGAAAGATTCCTTTGATTCAGGTTGTTCATCCTGTCAATTATACCCTGTAACTAGGAGCTAAAGTAACCAATAAATTTGTAACTACACACTCCTGCTTTGTGTGATTTTGCTGCAGTGATACAGACAACCTAAGATACACAGATAAGTTCCTATGGCACCTCTCCTCTAGCACAGACACAGTGGTTAGGATGTCTGTGACCAGCAGACATACCTTAGCTACTTACAATCTAGACAGTTTGGGTATCTCATTTCAATGCACATATAGAAATGCAGACATCAAATGCAAATCCATCAAATTTGTGTTGGCTTAGATATGCTCATGTGTAATGGATCATCTCACTGCAGCAGAGCTATTCCCTAAAACAACCTGATGCTTGGAAAGCAATTTGTGGGTACACTGCTCTTCAAATCAGCTACCTCTTCAATATACACAAAGATTGAAAGTGTAGAAATAAAGTAAACATAACATTTGAGATTTTGTTTTCATTATTTGTAAAGCGGGCTATTAAGCAGTCCTGTATATTAAGCTGCCTTTGTTAAAACTCCAGCTTGTGTTCTGTCTTTCTTCCACTTCCCCCCACCCCCATTCTTGTATGCAGCCAGTATTTTTAGGTTCTTCTTTGAAAGTTAAAGTTCAATTCTGACTATCGTTTCAGCCACACTTTCAGATGACTTCACTGTTTTTATCTGATTTAATTTTTAAAGAACTCTTCAGCACTTCTTAGCTGTTTGTGTTTACTCTCTTGTACTGGGCTTTCAAGTACACCTGACAGTTCCCTCTGTTTCTCACTTCCAGTAACTGTTGGAACAGTTTTTAGAAGACCTGAGTAGTTAGAGCATGCAGATTTCTGAACAAATGTTATAATTGCCCCTGCAAATTTCATAGCAATTTCATCAGATCTCTTGCTAAAGGAACTGGAACATCGGCATGGAAGGACACTCACCTCTGAATTGATCAGTAATAGCCAGGCAGGTGCTAGTATTCATGGAACATATTCTCCAGACATCTGTAGAAAAATTATCTCCTACCCACCAGGCCTGAAAAATAAAAGGCTCTTACAGGAGGAAAAGAAAAGAAAAAAACAAAAAAACCCACCAAAAAATCACAACAAAAAACCCAACACAACATAACCCAAACAAACACAAAATTCCTCAGTTGTCCAAGTGTCTCTTGATCAGATACATCAGCTGGAACAAATCAGTGGTTAACTGATAGTTAACCACTCAAACTAAATTCAGGATCTAACAGGATTTTGGAATAAAGGATATATCACTATTCACATCATTTTCATCTTAGACCAGTGTAAAGTAGAAAAGGGAACAGATGGAAAACTTAAAACATCCCAAAGCACAAGGGGTTTTCCACTGTTTGAGCAGAAATTTTGTATAGTCAGTGATTGCTCACTCCTTAAGATAGCTATACAAGATCTGCTTTGTTCATCCAGACCCTGTTTAGGATGCACAAGTTTTTAAAGGCACAGCATTTTTTAATTCATAGGAAATGGCAGGGTATAAATCTATGAAACAGAAGCCCTTCATAAATTTTCTGGTTCCTGACACAGAAAGTTAATCTCAATGTATGTATGTAGACTATGGCATCTCACTGGAAGTAGCTCATGATGAAAGAGTTTCTTGTTGTATTTCTATTTGGTATTTTAACATTTAACACAAAATGGTAGTACAGAGACTGAATAAACTGAAGCAAATCCCACTGCTTCACCCTGCAAGCATGGTAGAATTTGTAAATATACTCCCTGGCCAAGTATCTCACAGGAGAGAAGATTAGCTATAGAACATGGGCTTATAACATGATTCCCTACAAATGTATGGCGTATACTTATATAGTCTTCTCCAGGTATACCAACAACATGCATATTCAAGGCATTTTTGTTACAGAAAGATACAAGGAGACCAGTGGGCCTAACAAAATTGCATGCTTTCAATATGCAAGTTGAAGACAACTAAAGAAGAGTAACTTCAGTTTTATGAAGCAAAGAAACACCTGTGTGTTGGAGAGAAAAAGAGATGACACTTACATTGTCAATAGTTGAGATGAAGAGCAGTGCTGCTGAGGTTATGTGAAACACAATAATGAAAGCCAGAAGAATCAACATCCTTGATCTGTGGAGGCTTTAGTCTGAGATAAATCTGTTAAAAGTAAGAGCATATATGAACAATCCTCAAAAGCTGCCAACAGATCAACCTGTGATTATGCTATTTTACTGTGGCTGTGAGTAGTCTAGGTTAGCATGAGTGTATTTCAGAGCAAGGTGCTGTTCAAGTCAAGAACATCGTGTGCAGTTTGAGTCCACAGCATGTGTTCTTTCTCCAGAGACAAAAGATTTCACTCAATCAGAGCTTCCATCAGCGTAATAGCTTTCTGTTATATGTGATACGTAATTAGCATTGCTGCTCTTAAAATGAATCACAACTTGAAAGGAAGCCAAGAGATACATTTTGCAACCTGCTAGTGGGATGGCTGCAGTGAGTGAACACACAGAGAAGTTTCTTTCTGTGTGCTTCTCCAGCAAAGACAGAAAACTGCTTCCTGACTTTTAGAGAAACTTTTCAAACTACAGCCTCGTTTGCATGTGATGCTAGCATTCCCACTGGCTATCGTAAGGTCTTGTTGCAACCATAGTTTCAAAGTAGGAAGAAACACAGATTTCAAAAGGATCCTTGTAGAACAAAATTCAGTGGATGAGGAACTACCTCTACTAACAGCTGTGTTGTACTTTGGTATCATATAGATTGCCTTTTGTTCATATAGTTACAAGTGGTACCCACTGATGAATGACTTAGGGCTACCTTTTTCTCCAATAAATTGCTCTGGCTGGTGGAGTTAAATAAACCCATTAGCCATGTAATAATCCAGTTACTTTATGTTCAGTCACTTAATACTCTCTCTAGTCTACCTATTATCTTCATACCTTATTGTGGATGCTGAAAAGCTGCTAGCAGAGGGATTTTTCTCAGTTTCTCACAATATTTGGTGAGAGTCCTGCCTTTCTCACCAGTGTTACGAGAAACAGTAGGATGGTTTTTGTAAGTTGCGCCAACACATGGTGTTTTGCTAAGTTCTGTTTATGGTACATTGGAAAAATATTTTGAAATGGGTGTTGTAGGACTTTAGCCAATCACCCTAGGAGATGGGTGATCACTGACCAATCGCCCTATGGGGCTAGGGTATATAAAACGGGGTTATAAATTAATAAAGTTGCTTCTTTTGCCTGCTCTTGCTGAATTTATGTGTTGCTGCACCTCTCCGCTCACAGTATAAACAGCGACACCTTATTTAATCCATTTATTACCATTACACATCTCAAATGAAAACAATACAAAAATAATTCTTATGTACAAAGGAACCACAAACTTTATTTCAACTGGAATCCCCAGGAAATCTGTGGGAACATAACAAAGAGGTTAGGGAAAACTACTGCTAGTAATACATGTAAAATTGATTGGTATATCTATTCTTGTTTTCTTCTTGTTGTGTAAAAATGCTTGCCAATTAATATATGCCATATTCTATAAGAAATCTGCAGTCTTGCAGATATTTTCTGTGCATTTAATGTGCTCCATTCTGTAGCATTATCTGCATGTTATCACTGATCAGTACATCACACGTTTCTCCACTCCTGTTGCTTTGTACACAATCTCTTACATCAAATGATTCCATTCACGTAACACAGCAAATATCCAGAAGAAAAGGCAGCTGTGACTTTTTTGATTACTTCCATCATCTTTTTCATGTCTAACACTCTCTCCCCTACTGCCAGTTACTAGAATCATGACCCACATGGAGAATCTAACCCAATGAAAGGACTACTTTGACAGCACTTTAAAGCAGCTCCACTGGCATTCTCATCAGGCCAAAATACTTTAACAAAAAAATAACAGACAGCATATAAACACCCTGAACAGAGACTCAAAGTTCTAGACTAATCCTTTACATCTACACTGCAATACAGCCTTTCACTGCAGTGCAGACTTCCAACATGCACAAAGCCAAACAGTATTGAAGTGCCTTGGAGAAAATGAAAATTGATCAGAGAACCATATATATCCGTATCTACTTGGAATGACTGGATGGGAAAGCTAAGTCAATTTCTAAAATAAGGAAAGCACCTACTCCAGTTTTTATTCCTTCCCATTTTCTCCCTGTTAAACTTTGTCTTCTCAGTCAAACAAAACCCAGAAGTGGTAATTTCCTCCAGAGAGACAATTCTGCTGTATGACTCAAGATCCTCTGAATCTAGTTCTGCTTCTAGAAATGTCATTCATGGCTCTGTATTGAGCCTTTCTTGAATGAAAGGAAGGAAGAAGGAAAAGGAGGTATTTTGTGGTTTTGTATAATGCCACATCAAAATATTTTCATTGTGAAATGTACCAGTCTTCACACAGCACTCTCTTGTCTTGTGGTTGGGTTTTTTCTGTTTCATTTCTTGTACAGATGATATCTAAGCAGACAATAATGCAAAAATCATCTGCCATATAAGGAGAGAGAAACAAACTGTACTCAGCATTATTTTAAGAATAACAATACGATTTCATCTTATTACATGAAGCATCGTAAAGTACGAGAGACAGAAAAATGTAACCTAATTAAAACCAATCTTGCAAAATCAAGAGTTGCCAGCACAGAAAAATCCACTTAATCTTCAATCAAATGAGTGTTTTTGTTTTACTGCTTTCAGCCATAAACAGAAGTATTTCAAACAGGATGGATAAACATGTCTGAGTGAGGAGGAGATGAAATTTTATGTTTTAGCCAAATAAAACCAAGGTTGAATGAAAGAGCTTTTTGTTTTGTCGTTACAAAAAAAAGAGTAAAGGACAGTAAGAATAGTTTGATGTGACTGTTCTGAAGAACCTTTGTAGAAGCCATTTTTAGATACTTCCTCGTGACTTGCCAGCAATGTGTCCCTTCATGAGCTGTTACACCTCTGTGCATACAGCGCTACTACAACTGTACACGGATACTTAAATTACATACGCTGGGGGAAAGGAGGGAGAAAGACCAATTCCAAGGAATTAATACCAGGAAAAGGCAACAAGACTTGTTACCCAATCTGTCATGCCTGAGCAGGGATCCCAGAAGTGCACAAAAAGATCTCCTAACAACTTTTTCTTCCCATGCAGAGCAGGAAAGAGTGTCTCTGGTTCATCACAGCCCGCACAAGGAGCAATGAGGGGATGAAGGTCTTCCAGTTAACTCTACATCATCTGTGCACAGGAAGCGAAGAGCAGTTCTCTTCTAAGATGCAGCCAGCAATGATACAGAAGCTTCTACAGCATATGCATCCCAGGCCTTCAAGACAGAAATGCCAGACTTCATCTCTCAAGAGGGAACTATTAGCAATGAGTCCTCTTCCACTCTGGGCAATGCTGGGATTTAAAAGTTTATTTTGGAGACTCAAGATCCTTCCACTCCCTCAGCAAGAGGCTCTTTCTTTCCTCCTCGATCCTCTACAGACAGGCTGCCTGAGTACTACTCCTAGCAGCAGGCAGCTCCTTTCCTCTCTCTATGAGCAAGGGAAGGACACAGTTATGTTTTCACATGGAGAACTTCTGAGAACACTGTTTGCATGAACATTCAGAATTCTTACTATAATAATTTGTTCCTAAGCAAACACTTTGGTCACATTCTATTCTGCATACTAGCTATAGTCCTCTTGGTTTCTTATTCACCATTAAATGTTTCTCAAGGGCCCTCTTCAAGTTCCACAGCTGTTCCCAGTTCTTTTAGCAGCAGCTAAAACCCCCTGCAGAAGCTTGCCAAACCAACAGCATGCCACCAGGCAGAGGTTTCTGCCTCGCTTCTTCAAAATGGAGAGTACTTGAAAAAACAAATAAGCCAGCAGTACTGCTTAACCTGGCTGAACTAATTCTGCTCAACAGAGCCATCAGCAATCTGGGTTAGATTAAAATCCTATCATCTCATATTTAATTTCTGCAGCCACAAGAAAGTATTGCTTAAAAGGGGTTGTTAATGAGAACAGAAAATACATTTTTAAATCACATAAATTTCAAGACTTACTACTTTGTACTACTGCACTGAACAAGAATCTACAAACAACTGCATTAAAAAGATGCACAGAAATGATCAGACTCTTCAAGTAAAACTGCCACTATCCATGTGTGATGTGATAGGGGAATCTAGTAATTTTTTCTTGTGCTGTCTTGTAGCTTTGGGAGCACTGCCCTATTATCACGCTAATACCTGCTGCTATGAAAAGGTTTCTTGCTGTTGCAGGAGTCTTGCTCTTAAGTGAATTGTTGCTCAACTTTTCTGCTTTAGTCTCTTCATCATGGGTAAGAATGTATTGATCAAAAAAACCCCAACATTTCCTGGGCAAAATAATTATTTACTTTCTGTCTTTTGAAATAATACACACTCGATGTGCTCTCAACACAGGAGGCTGTGGGATCTCCATTCTTGGGCACCTTCATAACTTAGCTGAAGCAAGGCCCAGAGCATCCTGAACTAACTCTCTGCTTGGCACAGGAGTCTGGATTAGACACCTCCAGAGGTCCCTTCCAGCTCTGCTCTCCTGTCAACCTGCAGCTATTCAGTAGAGCTCTGACAAAAGAGACTATAAAAAGTGACTTAGTTCATGTGATATTAAAAACAGCTTTTGGGGTTATGGTAAGAACAACTTTGGATGTTAACATGAATCCTTCAATTGCAAGCCTTGGCATTAAATACCGCTTTAGAAAGTATGTTGTAAGGCAGAAATGAACAGGTACAGCCAAGTTAGAAGGGCAGACTTCTACTGAATCCAGAAAGAGTAAGTTATGAGAATCCTACTGAACTTTGCTGTGGTAAAAAGGTTTCCCACAAATGCTGTTAAGTTGAAGGATACTTACAGAAAACACACTGAAAACAGAAGGCCACAACAAAGATTTTCCCAATTAGTGCAGAACTGTTTCTGGGTAATACTGCAGCACTACCTTATTTTGCACAGGGAGGATAAATGCAACAGTCACACTCAGCTTTAATCTTTTCAGTAATGCAGACTATTGGAAGCAGCAGTTTCCACTTTTGTTATGAGAGCCTGATGTGCTTTACAAGAGGTGGCTAAGAAGGGCCTCTCTTAGAATCTTCAAGACATGCAGAGGCAAGTACATTTTTACAAGATAAAACAGTACAACAATCACAGACTTGCACAGTATAAAAAAGTCTCCAGTCCAGGGTTCCCAATGTTTCTGTATAGTAAGCAAACGTGTTATAAAGCTGGATTGCCTCCCCATGTCAAACTACACTCCCCCACCCCAAAATAAGCCTCAGTTTATCTTTAAGATAAAGTTTATCTTAAATGTCCAGCAGTCCAAAGAAACATGCCTATTTGATTTTTTTCATACTGTTTAGTACAGCAAGCAAGCAAAAAGGAAAACTGCTTTTGACAGTTCTTATCAGAAGGTTTATCACTACTTTCCAGTCCAGCTGTCATCTCTACAACCCATGCTTTCATTTCCTCCCATGAGGTTAAGTTCTGCTGCTAGGCTATTTCTCATGTTTGTGCACACCTGATTTCTGCAACCAGAGAAACATGTACCTAGTACGGTATGTTTCTCCTGTGCTCATTTGCACTGAGAAGGCTAAAGCTTATCCTATAACCTTGCATTCTGTCCTCACTTCCTATGCTCAAGTCAGTTTTTTCTATCATCCTCATCTGAGTCAATGTATGAAGAAAATCTCCACACAGACAATTTGGTTTATACTCCTTCAAACACAGTGAAAGCATTACAGAACAGCTCCTGCTCAGCATAAACCAAGGCTGGAGGTGTGCAGACTGCTCGTCACCCACATTTAGTGCCCTGAAAGGGCACACCCAAAAGAAGGGGCAGAGGATCCTGCTAAACGAGTTACCATACCTGCAGCTTTCTGCACTGAGATTTTTCTGCAACTAGAACAGCAGGTCTTCGGACCATCAATAAGGATTTGATTCAGCTGAACCTTCTTGAGGTCACTGGTGTAAAACCAAATCAAAGCAAGCCTTCTTAATTATCAATTCTTCTGCCCTTCGGTGCTGTAATTAAGCCTATATATGTAAAATTAGAAGAAAAAGCTTGTATACTGGTGGCATGAGAAGTCTGTCATCTTGTGATGCATCATAAGATGTTTGGATTTACATGATAATCACTTTATTTTGCTCAGAGTTCTTGTGCCACATCTCATGGTGTCTCATGACAGAGAACTCAGGAGTTGGTTCATGTTTTGTCTGTACCACTGCCTCTAAACTTGCATAAAATTCCCTCATTTATAAGGAACAGAGTGATACTGATGACTTATTTATTTATTTATTTAATAAATAGGAAAGGTTCTAGCTTTTTTGTACGATTCTCAGAACTGGAACCAAAAGTGAACTAAGTTCAGACAGCAGAGATTCTCCCGAACTAGCAAAAGCTTTGAGGATTTCAACAATCCTCTAATGCCTAAATACCAAACAACATAAAGGACAAGAAAATCAGGAAATTTAACACCAAGGGAATAATTATACCAGTTGAAACAACTTACTCAAATTTCATTATTCCTTCTGCCTAAGTTAATTTAGCAGTTGGGAACATCAACATTACAAGACATAATTTACTGAGTGGTATTCCTTTAAACAAGGTAGATAATATTCAGACTCTTATTTGCCAAGCTGACTATTGCTCTGACCCTATTCACAGCCTGTGGTATCTGTACATTAGTCCATTATTTGAGCCATTTCCACTGGATCACTTGTCTGTCAGTATTTGTTGCTGCAGGTTCAACATGCAGCACAAGGCTGGTCTGACACAGGTGCCCACCGCAGCAGCCTGTCCTCACCGTCTCCAGGGTTTCTGTGCACCCCAGTGTGTTGCTGTGCACATTCCCCAGCTGTGGCACATTTGGATCCTTTCCACGTCAGCTACAGAAGAATCTTCTATCGTGCAAGAAGTCTGGAAAAGACAAGCACATCCTTGTACCCTTCTTTGTTATTTTTTCCTGTGTCATCAATGCATATTGGAAAAGAAAGCATGACTAAAACAATCTAGTTCTGTTTTAGATGATGACTTAGGAGCCTTATTTTAAGGAGACAGCCTTTAAACATTTCACAGGACAGGAGTGCTAAACTTGAAGCTAACAGTGCATGCAGATGTAAAAACAGCATACAAAGGTTTTACTGTCAGTAATTCCTGAAAAACATACGGATAGTTCTCTGGTGCATGAACTGATCTGCTACTGTTAGGGCTTGCAGGTATACAAACTACACAGAAAGATTCTCTCTTTTATTAAATTCTTATTTATAAATCAGTAATTAACAATATAGATCTACCAACACATATTAAAGTTTCTGAATTGGTGCTCATGTATTCTCTATGTTCAGGGAATCAAATATACTCTAGAGCTGGACCCTAGCCAATCTACTCTTCATGTTCAGGTGTTGAGTCAAATTCTGACCTGTTTTCATGCTCAGGTATTACAAAGCTAACAGTCAATACACAACCAGTATGTCCACTTTCAGCCAGTGATCTCTTTAGCCAACTAGCAAACCTCCAAGAAGTACTGGTTGGCTCTGACCAGACTTCTACAACATAGAATGGGAACCTGGGAGGGAAGTGTAAACTAAGAGTGGCAGTCTACACAGCAGATGGGCTTCCACACAATTTTTTCCAGGTATGAAGCTAAGTATGAAGAACAATGTACATTCTTCAAGAAAGAACATTTTAGGCCCCTGCTTGACGTTGGACTTAGAATCAAGAGGGCTAAATGTACTATCAGTCCCTGGATGGCACAGACACCATCAGCGCTTCTTGCTTGTGAGCAATCAGTTACTCAATAACACACTCAAGATCATATCTCTTTGTGCTGCCTATTTCAGGTGGAAGGAAGAGAGCTTCTCACTTACACTTCTAGCTGCTTTTCAAAGTCCTTCATCACAAAGCAAGGAAATCAGAAGGAAATGAAACTATGTAACTATGTTCCCTGCACACAATCACCGTATGTGAGGGAAAAAAAAAATAATCAGACCAGCAAAAATTAATTCACAGTATTTTCTAGAGCACTATTTGAATTATAGCATTTATACTTTTTTAACTTAATGGAAGGAAATTAAAATAGGGTCATTCTGCTAGATCTATTTGTTGGTTCCCTTGCAACAGCCTGGGTTAAGACCCAGCAATCTCCAGGACAATTAAAGCATTTAGCTTGTTGTATTTTGATAGTGAAATACAGGGGCTCGGAGACAAACTGGCAAGATATGGTATGATCTCGTTTTTATCCAGCTTCTTTCAGAAAATCTTGCCTGGCAACCAAAGCCCAGGTCTGGTTTTCATGTGCACCAAGATTAATACAAATATGCACCTACAGCGTAATATGGAGTTTGTCCATCCTGTTGGTACTGTGTGGGACTGCCTGAGCAATAGGGAATAAGCTCATGTTCTTGGCCCACCTATCACCTGTGAGGGGGCACCCTTTCAGTTCTTTCTGAATCCACTTCCTAAACATTAAATCCCAGCTCCTCCTCTGAAACCCTACACAGGTAGCAAAAGTAGCACAGAGTGTGCTTACAGTTAGGCCTGGCACTTCCTCTGTTCCTTCTCACCCTGTCCTCCTCATTTGATCTATGCTATTAAAGCAGAACTCCAAAGTTTGGGAAATTACAACTCTGCTATCCCATACAGTACCAGACAAAAACAAGGAAAAAAAAATGCAGCAAAAATGCAAAGTGATAGCTTTGAGAATTGAGACTCAGAGCAGGTGATGGCTCTAACATTTTAGGAATGCTTTTAATAAAGTTTTGACCTAGGGATGCCAGCATCGCTGCCACTTCTGTAGCTCTGTCAGTCATTTGTTCGCAAACAAGTCTGGACTGGGTTTGGACTTGCCCTACCACTCCTTTCACATGGCCCTACTGTGTGCACTGCAGAGAGAAGTCACTGTGCCATGAAGCCTTTGTGGGCAGCCTGAGAAGAAGAGAACAGGCAGGACCTATGGGAAACACAAACACAATGTCCTGTTGCGGGGTGGGAAAGTGGCACTTACAGGGAAAATGAGCCTTATGACATTTCACCTGAAAGTCCTAAAAAATATCCTCAACCTTAAAGATTCAAGATCAGTGTATTCAAATACACCAGCAAAACCTGGAACGGAGTGCAACAGCCACCATATGCTGAGAAGACAATTTAGCAGTACAGAAGCCAGCCACCGACATTGACAGACCCTCAACTACAGGCGTATTTGAGTAACAGCCTTTAAGCCTTCATCTTTCCAAAACTGCCTCTTTACAGGTTTCTATGTGTTTGGCAGAAAGACAATGTTTGTCCTCCCCCAGCAGCACAAACCAGCATCTTCTCTGGTGTAAATCTTATATATAAATTCTTCTTTTTTTCCTAAAGCACTTCTTGTAACTACTTTTACACCAGATAATCATAATCTCAGAGTTAACCTGTCCTATGTCCGCTTCTAAATCGCAACACAACCCGCAGTGGTGTGGCTGCCTTATTACAAAATAACACCTGAAATGGTCACAATCCATCTCCAGTTCCCTTCATAGATATTGCTTGTGCCCTTCACCTTCTGCTCATCCACCTCCAGTTCATGCTGAGAGTCACATGCCTTTGGAAAAATGATAACAAAAAACAGTCTTTAATGAAAGATACTCTGAGAAAGCAATCTGCTCAAGAGATCAGTTCTCAAAGGGCACATATTGTTTGAGAAAACCCAGCAGTAATTTGAAAGAAGGAACTGCTTGTGTACTGTAGTTTCTGGTTTCTTACAAAACATAAATGTATTCTCTTAGCTTTCACAGAGGCATCTGCAAAACATGCTACAAAATGTTTGTAACTCGAAGTGTATATGGGTAGAGCTTAACTGTATGCCTAGAAATTGAAAAAAGCACACATCATTTCAGGCATTCAGTGCGTCCTCTCTGCTCAGCCAGTATGTATTAAGTTGTGCACCAGATACAACTTCAGTGTAAACAAAGTTGTGGTATACATTAAAACCTTCTTAACAATCAAGGTGGTCTAAAAGTACTAAAAGCTTGTTTTTCCTAAGCTAAACAAGACAAGAACTTCTTGTTCTGACTTGTTCATTTTCAAAGATGAGAACAGACTGGGGATATACTGGCTTACAGGTCAAGGCAAAGATTAGGAAGGAAAAAGAACTCTTTAACCTAAAGATGAAAATAAATGGATATAAATCAGCTGTGAGCAAATTTAGGATGGAAAATAGAACTCTTAGAGCTGTCAGGTTCTGGCACAACCTCACCATTACCACAGCACAGGACAAAAAGACCCTTCTCCACAAAAAGGGGTTATGTGATGAAGTTGACTGTGCTATCAAGGCTGCAGACCTGGTGACCCAAGAGGTCCCTCAAGCTCTGCACTCCTCAGAAGGCTACCCCCAACAGTCTCTTTGAGGTCTCCAAATGTTTTGCAACATGCTTCTGCGAGGTACCCATGCCCTTGGCACTCTGCTGAATCCTCTCCTGGAGCAATGCCAATTGTTGATCTGTACAGTGGAGTAATACAAGCGGTGATGCCGGGACTGACTACGTACAATCAGCTTTAAGGGAGGATCCATCTCTCAGCTGGGCGATAAAGCTACAGAGTGAGCAAGGCCTGTCCCCCTTTCCTGAGGATGACCTGAGGGCCACCATTGCCTCCCAGCACTCAAGAGCTGTAGTCAGGAAGTACAGAGCTCTTTGCAGCCTGCTGGCATGGCCCTGCCTCTGGCTCAGGCAGTCATACAACTGTTCCATGGAGCTGGAACAATGACACGGGGGTGTACCAAGAAGCTATTTGAGCTATGAGAAGCCTCCTGGGAACCTCCTTCTGAAGCAAATAACTGAACTGAGGTGTGGCCTGGCCTCACCCCTGCTCAATCACTGTGTGGCCATATTTCGGTGTCAAGGTTGTCCCCGTTCAATACCTTGGCAGGGCAGGGAGGGACAGACTATGTGTAATACCAGACCTTTTCATCAGGCTGACAGACTAAATGCGTCCTCAGCCTGATGCAATGGAAAGAAGAAAAAAAAACCCACACCTGAAGCATTAGCTCTAGACATTAATATAGTTCTGCAAATCCCAGACCCTAGGCTCTACTGACTACAGACTGCTGCTTATCCAGAGATCATTTCAGATACAACAGAACAGCTCAAATGATTTATGTTGTTCCACCTAATTAACCAGCAAACAAAGGCAAAAAAAAAGGTCTGTCTTTCCAGATTGAAAGCAATGCGTTTAATTCAGTAGAAATGAAAGCCGATATTAACTTTGGCAGATGCTCCATGGAAATGGAGAGCAATTAAATGTGTTACATTCACTGTTGTAAAATTTTCAAACTGCTTGTTTTGATTTGGCTTTGACTAGCTCTATATTGAGAAATTTTGGTTTTAGTTATTTCAGAGTTCACACATCATCTATCAAGAGTGTGAAAATACATCTCTATTGACAGTATGACAGTTGGCTATAAAAGAAAGTGCAAACTCTTCCACAACTACTGCACTTTTGTTTCACAACAATAATGTAGCACATGATTTGCTTTAATACTCAGCCTACCTTCAGAATGTCGCTTTTACATTCTAATTTGTAATGTGTGCAATTAAAGTAAAACTTAAAGGTTGCCACGTGACCTTTACCAGTTCAGCTAGAAGGATTTCCCACACTTGTTTCATTGCACAGTAGTTGCACTGCTCTGTACACTCTGGCCTCACTATGGAAACAGAGCCCTGTCACCTCCTGCTACTATCTGCACCAACTTTGCTCTAGCCTGCAGCTCCGGCCTGACCCAGCTGGCTGCCTGAATACCTTTTGGGTCACTGCGGAGCTGTCTCTCTTCGTACTAGCCCAGTGCCAGGTAAAGGCTCCATCAAGCATGCCGGCCTGTGGTAAATGAGCAGGCCCAGCCAGCCCTCTTCAGCTCTACATCAGACTCTTCTCATAGTCTCTAGACTTGGGTCTGTTTCTGCAGTGGAATTAAGAAGCTGGTTTATTGCTTCCATGGATTGAGAACTGACAGCCTTAGAGACCACCAGAGTCTCCAGAATGCCTGCACATCGATCTCAGCATGGATAGCTGGGGACTTTCTGCCTGGGAGAAGGCCACAATTTTGATTTCTTTCAGAACACATAACACCAGCATTAAACACCTGAGGGAGTGTCCATACTGCCCACCTTAGCTGTTTGCTGGGCAATTCCAAACACAGTGTGCTGTTCAAGAATCTGTGAAGTAAACTATAAATATATATATCCTATAGCCATCTCTAAGGGGTGTTTGAGTCAGTCCACTTTCTGCCCCACCTACAGACTCCTGTGAACATCTACACAGCCAGAGGCTTGTATTTTAAGGTCACACCCAAATTATGAGGCTTCACCTGGCATGCACATACCATCATTAAACCTGCCCATGAAACTTCATAGGCAAAATAAAAAGGCATAATTACATTTTCCCCATTCAGTGAAGAAATAGTAATCCTTTTGAAGGATGAATTCAGGACATCAGGTTTTCTCTTGAATCCCACCCAGAAAGATCTATTTTATAAAAATTAAGATGCTTATCTTAATAATGAAGTCATGAGCATTACCTGACATATTGAGATATATTTTACAAAATTCTCCCCTCTCTAAAACATTTCCAAAAAAAATGGCCTAGACTGAGATCCCATCACAAAGATCACTGCTTTGCTTTGAGCATCCAAAAACCAAACAAATCCTAACAAACATTAAACAGCTCCATGAATGGAATTCCTTAGTGCTGTGCTTATGCTTCCCCTGCTTTCCCTCTGAGACCAGTCTGATTTCAATAAAGGCTGTGCATTCCTTTCTACTTTCAAATTTGGCTGTGCTGAAGTATCGCATGGATTTCATATAAAGTGTTTGGTACACTTCAGAGTAAATCTCTTTCTTATTAGTTCCTGTACAATACAGTGCCTCATTCTGCTGGGTCTTCTTCCAACAGGAACATGGCAGCAGGACCTGGAAAGTACATCTGCCAGCTAGCAATATAAAAGATCTCGTCCCCAGAGACATACTTATCTCTTTAATCAAACACATTCTTGTACTGATTTATGTGGTGGTGTCATGTCTTACATTATGCTCAAGACACAAACAGTACATGAAGCATAAATGGAAAACCAAAGTATATGCAAACCACTGAGGTGAAAAGGGAAGAGTCTCCTTGTACTGCCATCTGTCTCATTTTTAAACGGACAGGGATACATTATGAAAGGAGACAGACTACAACTAATATACTTAGCAAAAGTGGAAGAAAGTCTTGCTTCTCTAAACAGCCATATGGGCCTCATCAGCAAACACTCTTCTAATCATTATAGGAACATCAAACCCTAGATGGGAAACAACCTTGAGACAAACAAGACAACAAAAGAAAAGCCATGACAATAGAAGTAAGAGAAAGATACAAGGCAACTGTGAAGTGAGAGATGCCAATAAATCAAGGAATGCAGAGTGCACTAACTGAGAGCAGGGAGAAGATGAAGGTAGAGATGTTCATTTCTTTTAATCAGTGTTGGCCAGAAACAGTAACTACAGCATCTAAGAATTAAGACAGAACCCTTGTCAAAGAGAATGATGTTGCAGCAGCCTTTGATGCTGACCTGCTCATGTCTGTTGAACAACCTCCTTTATTTACAAGGTTTGAAATCCATGTAAGCAAACAGAATACACTGTTTTTCCTCACTAGCAGATCCACAGCATAACCAACACTACTTGGGTGCTTACAACAGAAGTCTTTCCAGAGACCACAAACAAAGAATACACCACCAGTAGCGTCTTGTGTACTGCAAGTATGTTGGTTTTATTCTAACTGATTTTAACAGACAGTTTTCATTTCCAAATGAGCATACTAACAAGAAACTGATCACCTCGTCAAGAGTTTTTGTGATATTATTGCATTTCACCTTGAGTTGATGTTGATGGCTATCAGCAGCAGAGCAATAACTGGCTTCCTGTCTGGGCAGAGAGCTGACCTGGTAACATCCATGTCAAACATGCAGCTCACATGAGAAAACCTGCACACACCTTTATTCATCACAGAGAATGATTTTCCCCCCAGGTATCCTAACAGTCTATTGTCCAACTTTATTCTACAAGTCCACAAAGGGATGCAGAGAGAAGCAAAGGTCTCCAAGTTCTTACATATTACACTGAATAAACTCACATGTGCTTCTGGTGAACATGTTTTCCATATACCTTTGTTTCCACCACCACTTTGATTTTACCAGCTGCAGTAAGTACCTGTACCCCAGCTGCAATCCTTAGTATGGCATTTAATTTGTCACATGCTGCCTCACTAAAAAGTAGCTGGACTCCCCAGTGAACTGCAATTCTAGTTTCTCCCATCAGTGAAACTCAGGCCCAGCATTTCCCCACCACCTGTGTGGGTTCCTGCCTGTCCATGCTGCAGCCACCTGTCAGCTCAGTCCTGGTGGCCCAGCTCTCTTCCTGAACCACCCTGCCCTGCCTGGATAGCAAGGCCTCCAAAATCCACACAGGAGAGCAGGTCTGGATGGAAGAGTCATTGCAGACTATTTTATTTGACAGAAAAAAACTCAGGAAGACAAGAAGGCTTAACATATCAGCATTGTGCGTAGAGTCTGAAAGCAAGCAAAGCTACTTTTTCTTTTTTTTGATGAAGATTAGCCAACAAAAGCTGTTTACTTCCAAAGTTCCTAAAGAAAACTCCAAGAAAATGTAGTGTGTATTTTACAGCTATTCAGTGCTTTTCTTCACAGCCCTGTATCAAGCCAGACGATTCTTCTAAGATGCTCAACTGCAATAATTATTGATCACTAATGTATTATTGTCAGGTGTTGGGGGGGGGGGGAGAAAACAAACCAACCAACCAAAAACACACAACAACAAAAAACCCAAACCCCAAACAAAAACAAACGACAAACAAACCTTCCTGCACCATGAGAACAAAGTATTTCTGCTAAGAAATTAATGGAGAAGCTGAACTGCAGGTTTCTTGGTGGCAGAATTCTGTAAGCAGGAGCAAGCCCTGGGTTTGCCTGCTGAGGAAAGGACAGCGGTGCACGGTGCTTCCTAGAGATGTCCAAACAAGGAGCTGACCTCTAAGATTCAATACTCAATATTATAAGCAACCCATGTTAGTGAAAGCTGCCTGTCTGGTCTCTGCCACATCGTCTCCCGGGTGTAAGCTGGACATTACAGACAGAAAAAACCCACCAGTGAGAAAGCCCGATTGGATTAGTAAAAATTCAGCTTGACTAAAACGGAAAAACGCTTAAGGTCGGCGAAAACTTCGTAACCCGAAATCTGCACTGAATTATCTCTATGTGTTTCCCTTCCACTAGAGGGGGGCAGCCAAACCCCAGCGCGCGTTGCTGAAGTGTACGCGAACCTCATTCGCACTACGTGAACAGAAACAACTGGCCCGCGGAGACCGCGAACTTTCCGCTGCTTTGGTCCAGCCTTCGCGCCGCTCACCATAAGCCCCGTTTTCCCGCCCTGCCCCGCTCCCCAGTGCCGAGCGGACAGCCCGAGTCCCAGCGATCCTCGGCCGGTGTTGGGGCGAGCCCGCCAGCCCCGGAGACGTCCCGCCAGCCCCGGAGACGTCCCGCCACCCGCGGCCGCCAAAGTGACGAAAGAGAGTTTAGTTTGTAGTAAACAAACCCCTTCACTTTTAATCCCACCCCCACCCCTTATTTTTTCTTTCGCCGTTTCCTCCTCCCCCCGCTGGCAGAGCTACCCCCAGCCCCGCTCGGCCCCGCTCGGCCCCACGCCCCCCGCCCGGCCGAGGCTACTCACGGGCGCAGGGCGGGCGCAGGGCGGGCGCGGCGCGGGGCCGGCAGCAGCTCTCCGCGCGGACTGCGACCCTCTGGTGGCGGCGGCGGCTGCCTCCCGGCCGCCCGCCCTCCTGCAGGAATGATGTCAGAAGCGAACTGGGTGTGGAAAGAAAATAACTTTCAAAGTACCCTCAACGCCTGCGAAGGCAGAGGGGGGGTGTGAGCGTTCGTGTGTGTGTGTGTGCGCGTGTTTGTGCGCGGCGAGGGAGAGAGGGAGGGAGGAGGCGAAGAGCGCAGGAGCTTTTCCCCGCCCGTTTCCACTCCACTCCACTCCACGGCGGGCGGGCATTCAGGCGTGCCGCCGCCCGGCCCTCCCCAGGGGCGCTCAGCCAGCGGCCGGGGCCCGTCCCGGTCCCGCAAGCGCTGTCCCGGCGGCGGCCCCCGCGTCGCGGCGCCTGGGCAGAGCGGTCTGGGCTTCGGCCGCACGGGATGCCACCCGGCGGGCGCTTGTCCCGCTCGTCGGGCCGCCCCTACCGTCCGACTTAGCGGTGTGGGCTGCCGCGGGAGCGCGCCGGGCGCTGGCCGTGTGAGAGGAGTGACCGGTCCGTACCCGGCAGCCGAGCGTGAAGCGGCGCGGGCTCTTCTCGCCTCGGCACACCCTTCCCGGAGAGCTGCCTCGCTCTGTGACCGAGGGCAAGGGAAGGGGCAGGAGGGACGGTGGCTGCCCGGCTCTCTCCAGGGAGGACGGGCGGGGAGGCCCAGGGCGGAACCCCCACAGGAGGCGGCTCCTGGGAAGGAAGCCCCGGTTCCCATCGCGGCCGCGGGCGCCCTTCCCGGGCCGAGAGGCGAGCCCGCGGAGACCCTTGTCCCGGCACCGCAGGCCCGGAGAGGCCGAGAGGTCGGTCTGCGGCTGGAAGGCGCCATTTCGCCGCGGCGATGCCGTCCCGCCGCAGTCCTGCCGCCGCTCCGGCCAGGGCGTTGCACAACCCCGTCCGCCGCGGGCGGCAACGCGCCTCTTCGCGACGCCGCCCGGCCCTTAGCGGCGGGGGTTGGCGGCCTGCGGCGGAGCGGCTGGTGCCTCGCTCGGTGGGACAGTGCGGATAGCTCCGGCCCCTGGCGGCGCCGCTGATGCACGGGCCCGCGGCCGCCTGGAGACGCAGCTGGTGCCATGTTACGGCAGAGCCTCCTTAGCGGGGAGCGTAGCGCCGCCGAGACTCGGCTCACAGGAGCTTCGTTGTTCTCGCCAAGGATAAAAACTTCTGTGCGGAGAGCTGAGGAACTCCGCGTTTATAAAGCCACCCCCGGGCAGCTCAGGTGAGCCCCTGGGGTAACTGTTCGCACCTCACGAACCCCCTCTCTCCTGAAGAGGCTCACTAACCACCATCCCGCTAGCAAGCGTCAGTAATAAACTGGGTCCGTTTTCAGCTTAGTTTTTACAAAATACATGACA
Source organism: Todiramphus chloris collaris (assembly GCA_025345505.1). Classification (NCBI taxonomy): domain Eukaryota; kingdom Metazoa; phylum Chordata; class Aves; order Coraciiformes; family Alcedinidae; genus Todiramphus; species Todiramphus chloris. Next base: position 1,877,919 of record JANVCC010000039.1, on the reverse strand, counting down.
AATCGATAAAGTAATGACCATGTTGTATATATTAGTGTCATTTTCACTCTGCTGTTAGCTTTAGCTCTTACAAACACCAAACGTCAAAATAATCTTATGTTCCTGAATCACTTCAGAATCATAAACAAGAATATCCAGCAACATTAAGAGTCCCCACTGTTCAGTAAAGTTTTCTATATGCTTATATAGTCCCACGTTTCTGGGGAGGAAGGACTGGCAAAGACCTCTAGTGGCTTGCTTCTTTTGTACATCACCTATTTTCTGGTAGTTGCCTTGTGGTTAGACTCGAATAGGAATTCAAAGTGGCTCTCAGGGTAGATGCTCATAGCTTTGGGGCTGCAGGATCACAGAGGTTCGGGAGTATCAGTGGAGGAGGCAGCACTGTTTCTTGATTCTTGGGGATTTCAGGAAAGAAAGTGGTACCTCAGGCTGAGCCAACCACTAAGCATAAGCACCCTGACTTCCAGTGGGCCAAAGCACTAGAGCTGAAGTCGCTTGAAACATGCCCCTCATCCAGAGCTAAGTTACCCAGTGAAATTGTGGTATGAAGCAGAACACTTGATTTTTTAACAAAATTATGTTGCTGCTTGCATCTTAAGTGACTAGAAAGAGGAAAACTGGCTGTTCTGCTTCACCATGTACCGCATTAGAAGCACTGCTTGCTAATCAATGTATAATACTGTCCCTATAAGAAAATATTTACTGGTGAAAATAGTCTCCTTTCTTCTCCCTCAGTTTCTCTTACTTGTGATTTTAATTGTTGTACAGTTGTCATCCATCTTAGCTAGAGGGTAGGAATAAATATTTTTAAAGCACTATCAACACACTGCCAGATGACTTCATGCTTTTCCTGGAAACAAATTATCCAGGTTCTGCTTTTCAGACTTGTGTTGGACTGATGTGCCTTGAAATTTTTTTAATGCAGTGTGAAGCATCTGAAAGTGTTGTTGACCTTTTTCCTGCTTCTTTTTCCCTCAGTTGCATGAAGGATGACAGTGTGAAAGAAAATGTGGCATATCCAAGTACCTCCTTCTATCTTGGTAGGCTTATCTTGAGAGATAAGCTATTTGAAATCAAAGTTACTGACAACAGAATTCGTAGTGGGCAAAACTAAGATAACCGTTCTATGCCAGTTCTTCCTGCTTGGCTTGCAAGAAAGCAAAGTCTTTGAAAGCAAATGAAATTCATAAATGAACAGTTGTATCTCTTTCACTTCCCACTACCAGCTGTTACACAGTGGACACAATTTACCTGTATATTTGAGATAAGCCTTTTTTCCAGTAGTTATAATTCCCTTCTATACAGGAGAAGCTTTCAGAGGAAGGTCTGAAAGTGCAAACTGAGGAGCCATCATGACCAACAGAGACTGTACAATGGAAATAAATACAGGCTCAACTGTTGATCTTACTGGCATATGTGTGCACACAACATTCATGTGTGCATTGAATGTTGACATTTCAATGTGAAACAGTTTACAGACAGTTTGCAGATACATAAAACAGGACAATGGTGTAAAGTGTTGGCCTCATTAATGAGTAATATAAGAAGTGGAATAATAAGGGTGTGGGGTTTTTTTTACATTTAGTGATGACATAACTACAGTTTATGCCTTATGTGACAAAATTAGCAAAACGAGTTCAATATTTACATAGCTAGAAGGGGTCATGCGTTCTTTGTGCAATAAGAGATTGTAATTGAAAACACAGGCTAACAATACATTTGGATCTGGACAGGAATAGGATGGAACCTGCAAGCAAGAAACCTCATGATTGCCAGTGACTCCAAGAAAGAGAAGCCTTGAGACTGAGGAAGCTGCTGATCACTAGGGTAATTAAGTAATTACTTGTCCAGATCTTAAACATCTTCTGATAAAAATCAGAGAGTCAGGGGATCAAAGAATCAGAGAATGGTAGAGATTGAAAGGGACCTCTGGAGATCATCGAGTCCAACCCTCCTGCCAGAGCAGGATCACCCAGGGCAGGCCACACAGGAACAGATCCAGGCGGCTTTTGAAAGTCTCCAGAGAAGGAGACTCCACAACTTCCCTGGGCAGCCTGTTCCAGAGCTCTGCCACCCTCACAAGTAAAGAAGTTCCATCTCATGTTGAGGTGGAACTTCCCGTGTTCCAGTTTGTGACCACTGCCACTTGTCCTATCACAGGGCACCACTGAAAAGAGACTGGCCCCTTCTACTTGACACCCACCCTTTGAAATCTTTGTAAACATTCATAAGATCTCCTCTCTGTCTTTTCTTATCCAGGGTAAACAGCTCCATGTCTCTCAGCCTTTCCTCATAAGGAAACATCCTTGATAGGCAGTAAACCGACCTCTCTCAAAGTGGAGATACTGTGCCAAAACTCTAATAAGAGGAACATAAGGCAACATCCCCTATAGGCATTCTTTGTAGTACCCATCTGTTAGTTTGTCGCAAGGAAAACCAATGCACCAATGAAAGACTTTTATCACAATAACAAACCTGACACTGTATTTTTCTTTGTGAATTTGTGTAAGAATCCTCCAGATTATGGGGTCCGAGTATGCAATACTACCAGAGCATTACCATGCTTACTTTTCAAAAAAAAGTTACATTTACTGCCAATATTCATCCATGTAGCCATAACTAATTCTGGTGAGCTAGTGCTGAATGCAAGAGGTTTCATTAGTTAAACTTGAATTCAAATGTAGGCTTGTATGGCTGTGCTCCCATCCTTATTATTGAATAAACTGTTTTCAATCTGCTAGGAAGAGGACTATGGATGTATACATTCTATAAACAAAAACTGAAAGTTGGAGCCTTGATTTTGCTCGTTGCCATTGATCAGCAAATGAGTCTCACAAGCTGAAAGCCCCAAAAATGTATTTACGGAAAAAAATCATATCAGGACTACTTGCAGGCACAACTCATTTTAATCTAGGGATCTGAACAAGAGTAAAGAAGCCCTAGTTTAGCATTCAGATGGGAAGCTGAAGACTTAATTTTCACACGCAAGGTATCATTAGTAAAATAAATGAGACTAGGAGTTTAAAATTTTCCACTGTAACAAAGTACCAATGTTATTTTGCTTTAAAAACAGTGTGTCTTCTTCATTGCTTTATGGAAAAGTTTCCTCAATGATTTAAGGGCAGTGTGAAGGGATAAATAATATGCTTTCCATGATATATATAAACAGTACGATGTGTTTTTTTTTTCATTTCACCCATTATGGTTTTTCTAAGTATTTGCACATACAGAATGATAGAAAAGTCTAGGCTGGATGATGCCTCTGGAGATCAGCTGGGCCAACCTTCTACTGAAAGCAGGGCCTTAGGTTAGGTTAACCAAGAGCCTGTCTGTCGGAGTCTTGAGTATTACCAGTATTACCACTTGAGTATTACCACTTCTTTTGGCAACCTCACAGTTGTTTCTGACAGAGATTTTTTTTTTTTTTATATCTAGACAGAATTTCCCATGAAGCAACTCATGTCCATTGTTTCTTGTCCTGTCAGCATGCATTCTTGTGAAGGGATTACCTCCATCTTCTCTGTAACTATCTTTTAGCTATGGAAGACTATGATTAGATCGTCCCTGAAACTTCTCTTCCCTAGGCTGAACAAAAACAATTCTTTCAAGCGTCCTTCAGAAATCAAGTTCTCCAACCCTTTAATTATCTTAGTGGCCCTCTCCTTGACCCTTTCCAATTTTTCAGTGTTTCTCTTGAACTGGGAGGCTCAAAACTGGACATAGCATTCCCTAGGTGGGCTAAAAAGTGACAAGTAGAGTGGCATAACCATAGACTTTAGTCTACTAGCAACTCTTGCTAACACAGGCCATCATGTGGTAAATCTTTTTAGCTGCAAGGGCATGCTCCTGGCCTATGTTCAACTTGCTCATCACAACCCCCTGGTCCTTTTCTGCAAAGCTGCTCCCTAGACAGTTGGTGCCCAGACTATATTGTTTCTTGTTATTGTTCAGTCCACACTGCAGGACTTTGCACTTTTTGAACTTTGTTGAACTGTTTGCATTTTGTGTAAGTCCATTTTTGCATTCTGTCAAGGTCCTTTTGATTAGCAGCCCTGCTACCTCACTTATCAACCACGCCTTCCAGTTTGCTGTAGTTTGTGAGCTTCTTGACCGTGCACTCCATGCTATCATCCAGGTCATTAATAAAGACATTAAAAACATTGGTCTCAATATTATTTCCTGGAAGATGCCACAAGTCACCAGCTGCCAGCTGGACATTGCAGCACAGGTCACAAACTTTTGAGCCTGGTAATTCATCAAATTTACCAATCACTGTACTGTCTACTTCTCCAGTCTATACCTCACAACTGTGGTGATAATACCATTAAAGATATCATTAAACCGTTTGGACAAGGCATCTGGGGATCTGGTGATGAAGCAGCATTTCTCCTCCAATAGTTGTTTCTTTCATTCCTGGTTAGTTTTATTTTACTTCCTATTTGCTCCATTTCTTGTGCTGGAATATAGGATGGTTACCACTATTAGACCTGGTTACTTAGGCACTATACCTGTAAACAGTAGCACATGGGTTTGTGGAAGGGGCTTATATAAGGAGTTTGTATAAGACAACCTAACAAACTCACTCTCTTTTCAGGTTGATTTGATATAGCAGAGTTTTTAGTAAGACACTTCTAGTTTTACACCTGAATTAGAAGAATAGAAGTCTGAATATAATGGGTTTATTTAGCAAGTTTAGACCTGGTTGTTTTCAATACCAGCAGATGGCTTATATATTCCTCAAGATATGAGGTAAATTAAAGTCCAAAAATACAGTGAACTCTCACTCATCTATTCTTCGCTAACTTAAAAAATTAGACCTGTTTGAAATATCTGGTATTTTCCCATGGACATTTTTTGTAGTGACTGTTGTGTATAGATGCGTGAGAGAATAATCTTGCCGTTGCAATTTGCCCATTATATTTTTTGAAAGTGGTTATCTAAAAAGTAGATTGTGTGTTCTTAGACTTCTCTTAGTTTCTGTTTTCCATCAGAATGGATGCTGAATTACCCCAGTCATTGCTTCCTCTGACTGGAAACACCTCACTCTTTGAGAGTGAACATACTCCTGTTTGAGCTGTGTTTTTCCCATATTAGTTTTCTGCATGAAGATTCAGTAGTTGCCAAATACTTAGGGAGGAGTAGAATGGATTTCCAAGCATTCTGAAAAGAACACTGATGGGAGAAACCTCATCTGTTTCTTCCATCAGTATCTACCAGGTACAGTAGCATGGGAAAATTAGCATGAAGGTTTAGGTAACTGAAAGGTCAACTTATAAATGTGTCTACTTTAAAAAAGTAGGCATTTGTACAACTTTGTCTAGCAGTTCCTGTGAAAAGTAAGAGGTTGCCCACAATTCATAGAGCTGTCATCCACAGAGCTTCCCTTGCTGCAGCTTTTATCCTTCTATTGTTTGTCACCTTTTCTTAAGGTTAAGGATAGAGATAGGAATACCATTCAATTTGCCATAAACATGTATTATGTCTTTCAGAGCAAAATCACACTCTGCTTACACTGAAACTCCAGATGAATATGATTTCTTCCCCCTTATAGACTTAGGAAGCATGCTGTGGAATGATTCCACCGTTGGACAGCTCTGTGAGCAGAGGAATGAAGAAAGCAATGAGAAAGTAAAGAGCAAAAATGGACTTTTACCCTCTCATGGTTCTTTAAAAATCCATGAAAAGGCAGCTGCCATGCCCAGTGTAGAACATCATTTCATTAATGATCTTAAAAACCACTGAGGCATATCGAGGTTCTCACAGCTTTGACCCACTCCTTCCTCTCTGCAGGTGTCAGGGGCTTCTTCACTTTTATCCCTGAGAGCCCTGGTATACTCATAAAGAGTGTCTCAGATCTTTACAAATCTTAGTGTGTCCTTAGTAAACAATCTTACTCACATACCCCTTCCCACTTCAGCCTTGGGAAAATTTCTTCCTCCCCCTCAAAGAAACATGATGAGATTAAGTAAGAGCAGCAGCTTCCCAACAATCCTTAACTCCTTGAGAACTGAAGTCTTGTTTATGCTTGTTGAGCCTAGGACAAGGAGGTTGGAAGGACTTCTGACAAACTTACAAAATATTGAGGCATCTGAAGATCCTTCCTTTTTCTCATTCTCCTCTTCCATCTCAGTTAGCATTCTTCTCCTCTGCCTCTTGTCCCACTGTCATCTTCCAAACCAAAAGGTGCATGTGTCTTCCTGAAAATGAATGCCTTTAGTTAGCTGCAGCAAGGCTTCGCTGAAACAACTGAAAGACTTGGGCATAAATAGTATGACGCATCAGGGAGCCATGTTCCATGGTTTGTACAGCAAACATATATAGGATATATTAATTTAAAGCTTTGTTTACTGTGCTGGTCTGCAGGACCTGCAAATCTACGGAGATGACATTAAATGCAAAGGAAGAGCTTAGCCTTCCTTTCTTCTCCACTCTTGTATGTTCTCTTGGAAAATGCTCTTTTTGCATTTATGTTGTAATTACTTTAACAATACAAATTTTTGTCAGAAACTAGCCAAGACAAGCTGTAGTGCCGCCCCTGGAAATGTTATTACTGGACCAGACAAAGCTGTTTGCCAGTGCAGTGATCTCATAGTGAGAACTTCTAAAAAGCAGTATTTCAGAAAAGGGTTATGGATGATGGTAGCAAAAGCATTGAATCCAGGGGCCTTTAACTCAGGAGGGTATTTTGATGCTGTTGGCCAGTGGGTCACATCTCCTTAGCCTGTTTGCAGAGTTATTCTATTTAGTCAAAAGTTGTACAGACAATGGTAAATAAATTAGCTCTGTAACCGTATCTAGCTATTAAAATTCTTTAATGTTAAGATTTGACAACCCTAGCTTTGTTTGAAAAAGGAAAGGAAATAAATTGGCAAGGACTAAAGGCAAATCACAAAAAAAAAAAAAATAATTGTGGAGTCTCTGAAGCTGAGTACAGTATGTTAAGGACTTAATACATTACAAATAAACCTCTACGTTGCTTACCATCCTGCCAAACAATTGTAATAGCAACCCAACCCTCTAAACATATAGCTTTACAAATCAAACACATATGAAAACAACTTCTAACCAGTCCCTCTGCTAGAGATATGTATAAAGGACTAAGTCTTTTTATTAAAGAGGAGTAGTAAGAACTTGGCTACAGAAAACTTACCATTGTTTGAAATCTGCAAGAGTGCATGGTTAAAATGGCGGGACTAGGATTTCATTGTACAAACAAAATCCAAAACAAGGTCAAAGTGCCCTACAAGAAAACGCTATTTTGAAAAGTAGACACTTGTACTGCTTAGAAGAAGAATATATCTTGTCACTTTGTCTACTGACTTGTCGTCCAAAAAAAAGCACACATCTTCAGTCGCTCACAAATCATTGAGTTAATTAGAAAATATGCCTGTTTGTTCCCCCAAGAGAACTGCTCACTCTCAGCACTTTCCAAATAACATCAAATATTTAGAATGTAAGAAATGAATAAATGACATTTTCATCTGATCTGTAAAGTAAAATAAGCTTCTTAGCATTTTTATTTCAAATTAGTGTCCGAACACACAAAGAGACTTACCCATTTGCAGCAAAATGTGACAAACAGCTCCACCAGTGAGGTCACTATCTTTCTGTATGAATCTGTTCTGCAAAACACAGATAAATAAAACAGCTCTAGACTCTGCCCCATCTATAAAATAGTTCTGGTGTCCTCCCCATGGAGCAAACCACAACATTCCATCAGCTTTCTCACTTGAATAGCAAAGCCTGCTGTGCAGATACACTTCTCTCCATACCACTTTGTGCACAAGTACACATACAGACTTCCGAATATGTACACATAAAAATTCAAAGCCAGGAACTGGGTCATCTGAAAAGAATTTTTGGATTAGCATATTTTCTGATGACTAGCACACACTACAAAGACTCTTATTCTGTACACCATTTGGAAATTCATCATCTGTGCTTATCATTATGATATGTCTCAATGCATGTCTCCATTATGATATGTCTCCATGCATAAGTGTAGCTCCTTCTAAGGCTGTCTATTAGAAGACAATATTGTTATTCCTACTGAATTCTTACTTAATTATGTTAATGATCACTTAACTAAATCTCACAGAAAAAGCAGTGCAGAAAAGGGAGAAAACTCAGCCTCTATAGATTATAACATTTACTGAAGGCAGTGGAATATAGATTCAAATCTTCATAGGAACACTGGGGTGCTGCATGAGGCACAGACATGGCAATGAACAGATTCTGCCTGCAGATATGCATTTTGTAATCTCATTGATTTAAGTGGATGTTGCCACAGGCAGGATTTGGACCTGTGTAGTCTTAAAGTGGAAATTGATTTTGTAGTAATCACAAGTGTTAATACTAAATGGGCACAACATGAGCCCTATCATTAATAAGAGCTAAGCTTTTGCTGAATTGCAGGCAATTTTAATAAAAGCCATAAACTTGAAGTATTGATGATTCTTACAAATTTTATATTTTAACTCCTACTACATAAACAGTACATAAGGGCAGCACGACACATCAGTGTATTGTAACTCTTGCAACATTATGAGGAGCCTCAAGACATTTAGTCTTGATGTTATCATACCAGTCTTCATCCAAATAAAGAAAATATTAATAATTCTACAAAGCTGGTGAAGCTGTATGGTAATCTCTGGGACCTTTATACATATTCTGATATTAGGTAAACTTTGGGAAGAAAGTAAATGCAGCAGACTGTAAAACTCAGGTTGATATAAAGAGAATGAACAAGAGATTCTGATTAGTTTAAACAAAAAGACTGCTAATGACTGGACGAAGATTTGAAGATGAGAAGGAAAGAGAGTTAAATCTGTCTGACCCGTCTTTGCAGACCTGGGTGTGTACAGCCCTCCTCCCTTTTCCCTCTGACCCACTCCCTGTTTCCACAGGAAGGAGACACATACATGTAAGTCAAAAGGAAATCTAAGTGTGCTGCACCAGGATGGCCAGTTGTCCAGAACTGGCAACGGCCCTTCATTATGGGTAATGAATTAGGCAATTTGAACAGCATCATTGGGAGTAAACTGGACAGTGGTAGGATTTAGATCAAGGAGCAGGACCTTGTTGAAGGCAGGAGTAGCATTACAAATTTTAAGTAGAAATTATCAAAGCTGTATTTTTATTTTTAATTTATAATGTTGATCAGGAAGTGAGATGGGGCAGAGGATGGGATCTGTGCAAACAAGTTTTAGATAGCAGAAGGGGCATCAGGTATGTGCCTACAAAAGATGGAGAGAGCAATATTTAAGAGCATTATCTTGTGTTTTGAGTAGAAGCACATTTGAGTGAGGTTGGTTTGTGTGACTTGTGAGTAGCTGCATTCAGAACTTGGCTTTTCAACCTGATCTTCACATACTTGTGTTAAGAAAGGAGATGTATTTGCCTAACAAAGAGGAGAGCAAACAGCCAAGCTCAATTTCCGCACTGATGGGAGGTGAATTCTCTGGAACCAAGTGCACTTTGGGGAAAATTGTCTTTCTTCCTCCCGCCTCATTCCAGGACTTGAACACTCGTAACTGCTGCCTTGCCAGGCATATGTCATCCACCACACAGTTGGATCCACTTCTTTGCGTCTTGCATTTATCCTGCGATCAGTCTAGACTTGTCTAGCATTGCTTTGCATTCCTGGCAATTTTAAGGAACCATATGTCTTGCTGACTGCACGTGGGCTGCTCGGGTGGAACGAGCTGTGACTGGAGTGCCCAGGCTGGCCTGTTTTCAGAAAATAACAGCAGCTTCATCTCTCTTCCTTTTAAGAATTCCATGTAAACTGTCTTGTGTTCTTTCCTCCATGGTTAAAATGTCATATAGGGCACTATTTACAATCTTATGTGTGGAATAGCATATTCTCATATCTAGGTTTGCAGTTTGTCCTCTTTCAGTTAAACTAAGTGGCTAACAGCTACAGAGATTCAAGGAGGGGTACTAAGTATTGTGAGAATTTGTACCTTATTTTTGTTCCTGTATAAAACTGGTTTGTAGGTGTGTATTCCTAAAGATTTCATGGCAGATAGAATCCAAAATATTTCAAAAGGAAAGAAATAACAGTAGTTCACATGAAGTTTTACAATTTACTTCCATGTGAATTATTTAAATTACTTGGTCTGTTTAGCCTGTGGAGTAACCAAAGAGTCCAAGTGCATCTCTTGAACTTGTCTTGAAGGTAAAAATCTTGGTAAATGAGCACTTGCAGCAGTGATTATAAGCCTCAAAATCAGATGATAATTATTATATTTTGAGATTGGGCAGGTAACCAATCCCACCTCTTGGAGAACTCATTGAACACTGCAGAGGCTTTTGGATATTGCTTCTCCTCTTTGGTAGATTATTCTGTTGACTAGAACATGAGTTCAAGACTGCAGAGCCTTTGCTTGCTTTACTCTTCTCATAATGCTTAGCTGATTACTTCAGTTCTTACCTATGAAATGGATTTTTTACTTATCTGCCATCAAACTTCTTGTGAAGCTTCATCAGCCCATGTGTAAAGAATTCTATGAACCTTTCAAGACAGTGGTTGTGATTATTTCCACAGATCTGAATCATTTTAATTTTAGTCCTTTTTGCATTACTTTCATGGTGATGTGAGATTCACTTGCATCTGAAGGATATGATAGAGTCAGAAAACTGTTGGTAGGAACAGAGAGAAGCTTGCCTAGATGAGTAATGAAATCCTCCAAGGACAGAAATCCCACCATCCGTCTGTCAGCCTGTCATGGTGCTGCCTGCCCAGTAAAAGAGGATTTTCTAACGTCCAGCTGCAATCTGTGGCCATTGACCTTGCTATATTATTTAGCACTATGTAGGAGAGTTCGGCTCTTATTTCTTCACAAATTACTTTCAAGTAGCTGTGGGCAGTTACTAGAATTCCTGTTAGGCTCCTTTTCACCAGACTAAACAAATACTCTCTTTGTAGGACAGGTGCAAAATTTCCTGCACAGAACAGAATGAAAGCAGCAGGCAGAGAAGGAGCAGGAGAGCCAGAGGAGAGCATCATGCCACCGCCGCTGTGTGGGGTGAGTGGACCTGCGCCACCAGCAAGAGGTACATGATGCTTTGCTGCACACAGTTCACCAAAGGGTAGAATTATTGAGCCCGCCAATAAGTTTCTTAGCAATTACTTTTTTTTCTGATCTAAGGATGTATGTCATTAGTTCCCTATTATTTAGTCACGGTTTAGGCAGAGATGAGTGAATCGTTATAGAAAGCTGAAAATTCTAAAAATGGCAGCTAGGCATAAAATGTCAATAGTATGCATTTAACTATTCTCTGATATTTCTGCTTGAATGTGTTCATGTGTGCACAGATTAGGAATAAAGAGCTGTGAGTTTACAGGGCCCATGTTCTGGGCACCTCTGTGTAAAAAGAATATTCAATATAAAATATATCAGCCAGGACACGGGATAATTTATGTTATTATATAACCTACAGTTTATCTTAAGAATGGAGAAACTGTGGCCCTCAATAGCACAAGAGCAACAAGATTATCTTGCTCCCAGTTACGTGTAAGTTCATCATTTAAAGCTCTGTGTTTCTTTATGTATGAAATAGTATGCATTTGGAAATTGTTCCCATATGTTAGAATGAGCGTGCTAGAAGAAAGTTACACCTGAGCTGTTCGGCTTAGTCTTTCTTTAGCTGAAGCTGTCACTGTATCAAGGGTGAGAAAAGTTTATAGGCTTCAATTGCTCTTATTCTGTCCCTATGCCAGTATGATTGGCAATACATATAATTCAGTAAATGAAAGTGTATCCCCTAATCTAAGAAGGTTTTGAGAGTAAAGCAAAATGATTTGTTTGAACACAGCACAAAGCAAGGGGGAGCTAAGAATGTAGGTGAGATAGTATACTGAAATTGGCCTAATATCAAGGGATATATAAATAATATAAACAAATACAAACTATATAATAATATAAACTAAACTAATATTAACTGTATGCAATTTTTCCAGTACGTTCTAGGGATAGATTTACAGAAACAGAAATACCTTTAATGATGATTTGACACAAAAATGTCTTTACTCCTTGAGTCTTTCAACGTTCGATGTGAAAAAGTGCAGTGGCACACGTAAAGGTCCTAAGTACCCACTGTTTTTGTTGGAAAACACAGACAGATTTTTTTCCTCTATACTCTGAATAAACTTTCATTTTCCAAGAGCCTGGTCCTAAATATCATTCAGTTGTTTTGCTTCCTATACCTCCATCCTTTTCTACTGAGAACTATCCATCTGTCATTTTATTTAAAGAGCAGAGGAGCAGTCTGCAATGTTCTATTTGTTCAGTTTAAACTCACAGGAAAGGTGTTGAAATCCTTCCAGGTCTCTCATATTCAACCTTTAGTTGATAGCAGTAATCCTGCTTTGAGGAGATTTACTGCTTAACGCATTTCAGCACATTAATGATCTACAAAGTATGAAGTCAGTAATTGCATAGAGAAGATCTCTAGCCACTCAAGGTAAGGATTGTAAGAATTGGACTTTAACATCAATAGAAATCTAACAATGGCTTTTGTCTACAACTCTGTAAAGTTTTTAATTGCTTGTAATACATGTCCATGGTAACTTTGTCTACCAACAGGTCTATTCAAGAAGCTCTTTAATTATTTGGTGTCTCTACTGTATTCATAGATTGTTTCCCCTCTTCATGCTGGAGGGGTGCACGGAAAGAAGTGCACCAAGATCACATCACAGGGCAGAATTTCTCTCTACAGAGCAAGACAGTGTAATGCCTAGTCTGCTGTTATGCTTGCCAACTGCTGTCAGACAGACTGCATTGTTGAGCGGAAGTTGGAAGAAATTAGACAATACAGGGAATAAATAATAAAGTGGGACATGGAATTGGTTTGTTGGTTCCCCCCCCCCAAGGAATTTCCACCTTCTGCTCTTGTACTAGAGAAGTGAACATCGAGAATGTTTTAGATATCTCACATTACCCATCTCCTCTATTCCACTCACAGAGATAAGGCTGGTCAGCATACAAAGACTGTGTGGTGGGTTGACCCCGGCACGGCACCAGGTTCCCACCAAGCCCTTCTATCACTCCCCCCGAACCCCTTCAGCACGGCACGCAGGGAGAGAATGAGACACAAAGCACAGGGGTGTGGGTTATGACAGACAAGATGCTATTCTCTACTTCCCGTTCACAGGCGATGTCGGGCTGAGTCCAGGAAGCAGGGCTCCAGAAACACGTAGCAGCCACTTGGAGGACAAAGCAGAATGCCCCCCCATCCTCCTCCTGCCCTCTCTCTTTATAGTTGAGCTGACGTCATATGGTATGGAATATCCCACTGGTCAGCTCAGGTTGGTTGTATCTTCTCCCCCATCCTGCCCCCCATCCTCTGGTGCCGTGTGAGCACTGGCAGTCATAACACGGGTGTGTTATCAACACCCTCCAGCTCCCAGTGCTGCAGCGCGAGGGCAGGTTGGGGAAGAGCAGCTCAGCCAGACCCATTACAGACTGAAAGGAAAAATATTGATGGAAAATCAGACTATATTTGCATTCAATCTGATCATTAATACTGCAGAAAATATAAAAATTTAAAATATTAAAATTCTATTAATGTACTATCAGTTATACTACAGTTGCTACTATGACAGTTCATTTCACCTTCAAAAGACCAAGGTTCTTCCCATTCCAAAGCTGAAAAGGTTGTATCACTTTCAAAGCTCTGCCTATTTTTTAATACTTATTTTAGAACTCTGGATATTGCTATTAATAGAACCATCTCACCCATTTTTGAGTCCAGCAAAGCAATAAACATCAGTGATATTTTGTGACAGTGAGTCAATTATGCACTACTCAAAGATGTTACTTTTTCCAGCTCTGGATTTATCACCTCGTCTGAAGTAAATATTGAGCAGTCATAATGCAAGAAAAGCATCTTGAAGTACATTGTTAATGTACTTCACTAGTTTGTTTACATTTATTCTGTACTCTTTTACTCATCTTTCAATGAGATAAAAAGAATTATTCTTTACAAGCATCCTCCATCAAGATGTTTCCCATGCCTTGATTTTTGTTACCTGTCTCTACATTTCAGGAGCTTTCACAAGGTAACAAAATCTGGAGGAAAATGGTTGTGTGGATTCTTTCAGTTTCAACAAAAACAATAACCTTAGAAAGGGATGAATTGATTTTTTTTCCTCTCCTGAACTAGCAGCAGATTTTCATGAAGACAAATGTGTATCTGATTGAGAGATGTGCAACTAATTCAAATAGGGTTTTTTCTTTTTCTCTTCCCTCTAGCTTCTTCCTTAAAACAAGCAAAAATGTTTTGCCTGGAAACTCTGCATAGTAATTACCACTTTATATAGACCTCTACCACATGGTGCTGTTGGTGAATCTGCATCTTCACAATGAACCTACAAGGTTTTTTAACCTTTTTAATTTTTAACCTTTGTTAAAAATTCTTTGGACACTTTGAGCAGACACACTGTTGGAAATCAATATTGGGTCATCCTTGGAGTCTGGAGTTTCTGTTACTTGCAGACCATCTCCATGTCCATAGCAGATTCTTGGATTTTCATCAAATCATATTGTCCCTCTTTTCCTATTGGCTTCTCTTTCTAGTTTGTAAGTGTACTTTTTAGTAGTTTTGATGTGCAAACTGTGGGTGAATGTAACCTGAAAATCACACATTTGCCAGTCTCCGCTGCACATTCAGGACTATCACAATGTATTTCACTTTCCTTGTGAATTTAAATTTAATCTTATCATTGTAGAAAATGCTGAGAAATGTTGCTTTGGCAAACTGCAGAATAAGTATAATCATCTTTATATTAACTTGAGGAATAAAAGACTTAAGCTGCCTCTTCAAGAATTGTTTACCAAAGACCTTAAGAAGCCTGAAGTGGTCTTACTGGACACTGAGGCCTGAAGCTAAGTCTTAGGTAAAAGGAAGATAAAGGACAAAAGTGCACAACTACCAATCAAGATGTGTTAATAGATTAAGGGGCAACAGTTAAGGGCTATTTAAGATGAACAATAGTAACTTAGAAAGACACTGCATTTTGCTCAGTAAACTCAGGAATATGTTTCTCCACAGGGAAGCAGGAACTGTCAGACACGCAATTACAAACTATTATGGACTGTTATGAAGAAGGCACCTTGGTTAAGCCTGTAAACCTTGGAAGTACTGAATTCATAGGGAAACAAGGGAGGGACTTCTGTGGATGGGAATAGGGTATAAAATGATGAAAACTCTGACCAGAGGTGTGCCTACTTTGCTAGGACACCTGCTCTTTCAAGAACATATAAGAAATTGCTGCTTCACTAGTACGTCTGCTGCGAGACCTTTCTTAGGACCTTTGCATTTCTAACATCATCAAGGTCTAGATAATCCTGCTTTTATCATCTCTGTGAAAAAGAGCTAAGGCTTTTCAAGTGGTGTTTTGTGAAAGAACTAAAGGTGTGAACTTTAACAATTTCAAAAGAGTAGAGCTGTGATAAAACACCTAGAGAACTAGTTAACTACTTTGGGGTTTTATAATATTAGTTTTGTTGGGCTGGTGCAATATCTATCTTGCTGATTATTTTTTTCTCAGTAAGTAATATTAATGTCAACATGTGTCCCTGCAACAAAGGGAAGAATTTCTAGATCTTTTATCAGCAGTGTCTGAAAAGGCAAATCTGTAAGGTAGAGATGGAGCTATAACTTGCATAGCTGTGTCTAGGCTAACAACCAGTTAATTGTGGTAGAATCATAGAATGGTAGGGATTGGAAGGGACCTCTGGAGATCATCAAGTCCAACCCCCTTGCCAGAGCAGGATCACCCAGGGCAGGCCACACAGGAACAGATCCAGGCGGCTTTTGAAAGTCTCCGGAAAAGGAGACTCCACAACCTCTCTGGGCATCCTGTTCCAGTGCTCCGTCACTCTCACAGTAAAGTTTTTCCTCATGTTGAGGTGGAACTTCCCGTGTTCCAGTTTGTCACGCTTGCCACTCATCCTATCATAGGGCACTACTGAAAAGAGACTGGCCTCTTCTACTTGACACCCACCCTTTGAAATCTTTGTAAACATTAATAAGATTCTCACTCAAGTCTTCTTTTCTCCAGACTAAACAGCCCCAGGTCTCTCAGCCTTTCCTTATAGGAGAGATGTTTCAGTCCCTTAATCATTTTTGTAGCCTCCATTGGACTCTCTCTAGTGTTTCCCTGTCCTTCTTGAACTGGGGAGCCCAGAACTGAACACAATACTCCAAATGTGATGTCACTAGTGCAGAGTAGGAGGGGAAGGTTGATACAGAGAATAATCATGAATAACAAAATGGACTATGTAAGTTATCTCTGATCTGGGATATTGAGTACTTGGTGTTTGATATCTGAGCAGGTGCTGTTCCTATGCTAGGGTACTCCATCTGCACAAGATAAATCTATCTGGGTACATTTAGATGATTTGCAGGTTGGAAGGGGTGCTGGGAGGAAGAGGGTCTCCATGCCTGTAGCCTGGGTTGATCAGTGGAATTTTGGTAAAATAATGAAATGTGTTTGTGTGGCTTTTTTTTTTCTCTTCCTCTCTGTTTGTCTTGTATGATGAATTTTGAAAGGCAGGGGTGTGATGGTAATGATACGAATTATATGATGGTAATGATACGAATGATGTGACAGTAATGATACGAAGTTTTTGTGAAGTGTGTTTGCTTGTAGATTCAGAAGTAGAATTTTTTTTTTTCTTCAGATTAGGAAAAATATCATCCCAAAGATGATGGATGCTTTAAGCCACATTAGGAAGCTTTTTCATCCATGAAGCCAGTCATCTTCAGTTTAGTGATAGCAGGGCTATTTGCTGTGTTAATGTTCTACTCATCAGGTAAATTTGGCAGCTTTCATCCTCTCTCAATACTGGTGATGCAGTATGGTATAAAAACGAAAGAGTTTTAACTGTTGCAGGAAATATATCAACTTCTCCCTGAAAGAACCTACTTTATAACACAATTAAGATATTTAAAATATAATCTTATTTTTCCTAGAGCAGTTGTGGACATATATAAATTCATGCTTCCACAGGAGTGAGAGGATGATGAAAGCTATACCTTGGATACATGCATGTCATACTATTAATTTCTGGAGACCTTTGTTGTTTGTCTAGAATCAGTACAGAATAGTGTCTAAATGTGTCCAGAGTTCATGGCATCATTAAGAAGCATTACATATTTGGAAGGAAAGTGACCATCAATCCCCCAAAATACTGTACTTGAGGAAAATTCCCTTTAAAAGAGGAAAATAGAGTATCTCCTGTCTATCTGTGACTGCTGTAACACTGTGGTCCCTGAAATTTGTCTTTTTCCAGGATTGAGTTGTTGGTTAGCTGAATTCCTAGCTAAAGGGAAGGAATATTCTTGCCTTTTTTTTTTCTTCTTCTATTTAGTTGAAAAAAGTCAACTAAAAATCACAGGCTCTGGTTGTCATGGGGGACTTCAATTACCCTGACATTTGTTGGGAAAGCCACACAGCCAGGCATGCGCAGTCCAGTAGGTTCCTCCAGAGCATTGATGATAACTTCCTAACGCAGGTGGTGGAGGAGCCGACGAGGAGGGGAGTGCTGCTGGACCTTGTACTGACAAACAAAGGACTGGCTGAGGATGTGAAGGTGGGAGGTACCCTTGGCTGTAGTGACCACAAAATGGTGGAGTTCAGAATTAGGGGCAGTAGGCACAGGGCCACAAGCAGGATTGCTGCCCTGGACTACGGAAAGGCCAACCTTGGCCTCCTCAGGGAACTGCTTGGGAAAGTCCCATGGGACAGGGCCCTAGAAGGTAAGGGGGCCCAAGAAAGCTGGCTGATATTCAAGCACCATTTCCTCCAGGCTCAAGATCAGTGCATCCCAAAGAGTAGGAAATCAAGTAAGAGAGTTAGGAGGCCTGCATGGCTGAGCAGGGAGCTACTACATAAAATTAAGCAGAAGAAGGAATTATACAGAACATGGAAGGAGGGGCAGGCCACTTGGGAAGAATACAGGGAGGTTGTCAGAGGATGCAGGGATGCAACAAGGAAAGCTAAGGCCTCTCTAGAACTAAACCTGGTGAGGGAGGTCAAGGACAACAGAAAAGCTTTTTCAAGTATGTTGGAGGCAGAAGGCAGTCTGCAGGAAATGTGGACCCGCTGCTGAATGAAGTGGGTGCCCTGGTGACCGAGGATAGAGAGAAGGCTGAGTTACTGAATGCCACCTTCACCTCGGTCTTTACTACTCAGGCCAGCTACCAGGAGTCCCAGGCCTTCAAGACCACAGAGGAAGTCTGGAGGGAGGAATTTTCTACCTCTGTCGAAGAGGCTTGGGTTAGAGATCAGCTGAACAAACTGGACATCCACAAGTCCATGGGATACACCTGCGAGTGATGAGGGAGATGGCTGAGGTCATTGCTAGGCCACTCTCCATGATCTTTGAGAGGTCCTGGAGATCGGGGGAGGTGCCTGAGGACTTGAGGAAGGACAAGGTCATTCCAATATTCAAAACGGGCAAAAAGGTGGACCCAGTAACTATAGGCTGGTCAGCCTCACCTCCGTCCCCAGAAAGGTGATGGAACAGCTTGTTCTTGCCACCATCTCAAAGAACGCGGAGGAAAGGAGGCTTATCACAAGTAGTCAAAATGGATTCCGTAAGGGGAAATCACACTTGACTAATCTGACAGCCTTTTATGATGGCACAAGTAGTTGGATAGATGAGGGGAGAGCAGTGGATGTGGTATTTCTTGACTTCAGCAAGGCTTTTGATACTGTCTCCCACGGTATCCTCACAGCCAAGCTTAAGAAGGGTGGATTGGGTGATTGTGCAGTGAGGTGGATTGGGAACTGGCTGAAGGACAGAACTCAGAGAGTTGCGGTCAGTGGAGCAGAGTCTAGCTGGAGGCCTGTGGCTAGTGGTGTACCCCAAGGGTCAGTGCTGAGTCCAATACTGTTCAATATATTCATCAATGACCTGGACGAAGGGATAGAGTGTACCCTCAGCAAGTTTGCTGATGGTACAAAACTGGGAGGAGTGGCTGACACTCCAGAAGGCTGTGCTGCCATCCAGTGTGACCTGGATAGGCTGGAGAGCTGGGCAGGGAGAAATTTAATGCAATTTAACAAGAGCAAGTGTAAAGTACTGCATCTGGGGAAGAACAACCCCATGTATCAGTATAGGCTGGGGGCTGATCTGTTGGAAAGCAGCTCTGGGGTCCTAGTGGACAAGAGGATGACCATGAGCCAACAATGCGCCCTCACGGCCAAGAAGGCCAATGGCATCCTGGGGTGCATTAAGAGGAGTGTGGTCAGCAGGTCAAGGGACATTCTCCTCCCCCTCTACTCTGCGCTGGTGAAGCCCCACCTGGAATACTGTGTCCAGTTCTGGGCACCCCAGTTCAAGAAAGACATAGAGCTACTGGTGAGAGTCCAGCGCAGGGCCACCAAGATTATTAAAGGAGTGGAGCATCTTCCTTATGAGAAGAGGCTGAGAGAGCTGGGTCTCTTTAGCCTGGAGAAGAGGAGACTGAGGGGACCTCATTAATGACTATAAATATGTTAAGGGCGAGTGTAAGGAGGATGGATCCAGACTCTTCTCAATGTCATCCAATGTTAGGACAAGAGGCAATGGGAGTAAGTTGGAACACAAGAGGTTTAGGGTAAACATAAGGAAAAAGGTTTTCACAGTGATGGTGACAGAGCACTGGAACAGGCTGCCCACGGGGTTTGTGGAGTCTCCTTCTCTGGAGGCGTTCAAAACCTGCCTGGACACATTCCTGTGTGACTTGATCTAGGTGATCCTGCTCTGTCAAGGGGGTTGGACTAGATGGTCTTTCTAGGTCCCTTCCAACCCCTAACGTTTTATGATTCTATGATTCTATGAAAGGCAGAAGCTCTTTCTGCATTTTCTCAATCTCTCTGTTTTTTTCACTCTTCATGAACAGGACTAATGTGCTTATTTCTTTACCCTCCCATAGCTTTGTAGGACTGCTCTAGTCTCAGCACAGTGCTGCTTTGCAGAAGGTGTTGGAAGGTAAAGGTCTTGTCCTTAATAGCCTTTTATGTATGTGGAAGCTATTGTAGTTAGAAGATCAAAGCAGACATTATTTATTGTGAAAATATGGACCTAACAACACTTTGTAGGTGCAAATGGTTGTGGATTTAGTCTGATGTAGCAACATTCTGTCATCAGCATTGAAACTGCTTGAGTTCAAAGCTGTATGGGATTTTTGAATTGTTCCTGAAAGAATATGTGAAGTCTGTTGGGATGAGTCATTTATCCAGTGGGTTCTCATCTGAGTTTCCCCATTAGTCTCATCCATTGACGTTATTTGTCTTACATTTCTTCATTCAGTTCAGGATGGCATTGCAGAAGCTCCTGGGGAGCTTTTTACCACATCTTAAGAAAACGTTGCATTGGCTCTCAGTTCATAAACTTCTATTTCTAGGTGCATTTTTCTATTCTGCTTTAACGAGTTTTGTCTGGTTTTAAGACAGTATCAATTGAACAGAGACTGTTTTGTGTGCCAATTCCTCCCAGTGGGCCCCTGGTTAGAGTTCCTTGTATCTGTTCTTAGGCATATGTGTCCTGCTCTGCCTGAGATGCTTCTGTCACAGAGAGGTACTTCTAGTCATCATCACAAAAGGGATCAGTTCTCTCTCTGTCAAGTTCGGTTGATGTGGGTTAGGGGTCAGCTAATGCTGCCCATTCAATAAAGAAGCTCTGTTGGTTTTTAGGTGTTTTTTAATGATCTACTTAGAATTAAATGTAGCTAGTGTTCCGCTTTCACTATGAACAGGTTTGACTCAACCCAGTAAGATGGGCTTTTTATTTAAGCCCCAGAAGAGTGCAAATACAAAACATCCTAGAGCAGCATTATGTTTCTTCCTATAATCTCTTTCCTTACATGTTTTAGCTCTCTTCTGGGACAGGCTGTTCCCCTCATACGAGAAGAGCAGAATTCATTCTAGTCAGTGTGTCAGGAAGACAGTACTGAAGTTCAAAAACACCTGCAGTCTGAGAACTTTGAGCCTTTTATATTACTGAAGTCTTCTGAATGAACCCTATGAAGCCATTTATGAAATAGTCTCAGATGATAGGAGAAGGGTCTTCTAAATTATAAAACTGAAAAAATGTTTCTGTATCTTTTCTCATTAGTGTTTATTAATTATGAATAAACTTGCAGCCACCATGATGACTTACTGCCTCAATGTATCCATAAATTCTGAATATCAACATCATTTAATTGCAAGAACATGTATGCAGTTCCTCTTGTGTTAACCTGGACCATTTGTCTAGCCCCCCTTTCTCTCAGGTTTGCATGCATTAGGTGTTGACTGCTTGTCCCACTAGTTAGGAGCAAAGTGCTGATCACCAGCTTCTGAGACAGCCCACATGAATGCCCTGAGACTGGGGCAGCCCAAGCATCTCTGTGCTTTTCTTGCTCAGCCAGGTGCTGGGCTGTCCCTGGCAGCAGCCTCAGGGTAAACGAGGGGTGCAAAGGAAACTGCAGCCCTGAGGTAGATCTGAAAGAACAGGAGACAGTGAGTCCACTGAGGTACACAACACTACTCATTTTCTCCAGTGAGGATTTGCTATAAATAAGGAGCTCCTGCTTGCTAGGACTGCTATCAGCATTTTAAAAATCACCTTCATCTTTGCAGTTAACTGTGCTTACTGCTTTCTTCAAACACTAACTTCATCAAAACATGTACAGCAAGAGCTCATATCTTTTTTCTTTTTTGCAAACCAAGAGATATTGTACAGTGTCAGTTTAACGTCTGCAGTCCAAAGTGTTCTGCTATATGTTGGCAAGGTCTGCTTGCAAATAATATCTTACACTTGACAACAAAAATTACTTCAGGTACCCCAGGGAGACAAAAGTACAATAAAGCTTTTTTTTTCCCCCTTTTTTAAGTAAAGAAAATATTTTTAAGTACAGAAAACATTTTTATTTTTTCCCCCGTAAGAGTCGAGCTATGAATGAGGGCTGTTGTGATGTTCTGAATCCAGATCTGTGTGCATTTTAAATGCAATAAACTACTCGTCACATTCTGTACAAGATGATTCACTTTTTCCAACCATTTCCATGTCGCACATATGGAATCTGTTGTATATTGTTAGCTAGTGCTGCACTATGTTTCATTCCCTTGTGTATATAAACCATGCTGAGTCTTTCAACCATTCCTGCAATTTTACTTCTGCAGTGGTCTTCTTGGGAAAGAGATGAAAAAGTTTCTTGATACATGTTCCATAATCCCAATATGGGATCTAATACTATATTAATCTTTATTGTAATAGCTACTACAAGGACACAGAAGATTATTTGATGCTGTGTTAACTTGGACAGTTTGACTTCAGGGTGCTTAGCTTGTGATCCTAAAATTGTGTTTACTTTTGAGATTGTAGGTTCTGGGATTTTTTTTTAATAGTCATAACAAGATTATATTTGAGCTTTTTAATCCCCTGCAAGTTTTGACAGTCACATTTGTAGAAGATAAAAGCTTCTTCCTCTGCAGTAAGGCCTTCCCATCTGCCATAAGCTTTCAGTGTTTGGCAAATGGGATTAAAGCTTTTACTTGCATCAAAACAAAAGTTTAAAGTAATCAACTGTCAATAAACCAGCTGGCAGTTGTTCCAAAATATTCACAATAGTTTATAGATTGCTACGGCTGATTGGCAGTGCTTGCTGAATTCCTCAAGAGGGTGGAATTGGAACCAGACCTAGTGGGTGTGTTGCAAGGAATGACAAGGCTGTGTGGGTGTGCATCCCCTCATTTCTCCTGACATCTAACCCGGAACTACATCAAGGTTTAATTTTTTTATCGAAACCTTTGGATGCTACAGTTTTTAGGCTTCTTCCCCTCCCCTCCCCCTCCCCCCGATCTATAATCTACATGAAGCAGCATCAGCTTTCAGATGAAGACTTTCAAATTTTCTGTGTGAATAGCTGTTGCAATCACCTTCCTTTGGTTTGTTTGACAAATTAAGCACTCCAAACTTCTCATAACTTTGTCCAAACAGGGAATTTGCAAATATATGCTGTAAATTAAGGCATAGCATAATGAAACAACTCTTAAAATGTTGAATCACCTGTGTTGAAAACATTGGAGACTGATTGAACTGGTTGAAGAGCCTAGGCTGGAGAGTCATTCCCTCACCTTCCTCCTCACATGCACCTAAAACCAGCCTGACAGGTGAGAAACAGGCTTTCTGCTGTGGTTTGTTCTTTTCGGTTTGGGGTTTTTTTTTACCTGCTTTGATAGTGCCTGCAGCTCTGCCAGGTGCAAGGTGTGGCTGCATGGGAGCTGAACTGCTTTGTGCTAAATTGTTTATCTTTGCTGAGAAACCTGCATTTACCAACCTGTGGACAGGTAGACATTGTGCTCCAGGAAGACCACCTGTGGTGAAAGCAGCCCCATCTACTGTAATGGAAGCGTATCAGTATCAATAGTGAATAATTAAACCCATCATGAATAAAACAAGAATTTGTCCCTTTGGAATATTACTTTTTTGTTTTCTCCTAATGGTTAAGTATAAATATAATAGGCTCCATTGGAATGTGAGGGAAGAACACTCTCCACCCTTCCAAAAGCAGAATTGCTGCCTTGTGAACTTCCTATATTCTCACTGTTTTCTGCATATTCTGAATAAGTAGTGATGGGGGGGGTGTGTGTTTTGTTGTTGGTTTTGGATTTTGTTTTGGTTTGATTTTGTTTGTTTGGTTTGTTTGTTGGGTTTTTCATTTTTTGTTTGGTTGGTTTTGGTTGGGGTTTTTTTTGTTGTTTGTTGGTTTGTTTTGTGGTTTTTTCTTTTTAATAAAATTCCCACATTCATAGTTGGTCTTGAAGGCCTCATTTCACAGGCCCATGACCAGTAAGTAGTGCAAACAGATAAAAAGCAATTCCACTGTATTAAACCCTGTACTAAAGTACTGCAGGAGCTTTACTGTTGAATGGAATATTTGCATGTATCAGTAGATATTGGAATGCAAACTCTTATAAACAAATTCAGGTTCTATATAAACAGGTTTCCATGTTTTGTTGTGTTAATGGGCTTGAGCACAGAAAACATTTTCATTTGTTTTTCTTTCTGTCATCTCTGAGTTGTGTCCCATCTCCCCAAAGTCTCTCTTCTCTTGTGGAGATTGGGTTACATGAGAATCAAATTTTTTCATTTAAGAAAAGAGAAATAAAAGAAGTCTTGTCTGGGTTTTGAGAAACACAAGGAAAGCAGTCTTAGAGCTTCATCTAGTAGGTAAAAACATAAACCACTTACTTATATATGGCTTTATGTGAAGAATGGCAGGAGCCTGTTTCTTTTGAAATCTTGCAGAATGCAGTATTGTCTTTTAGATCTTGAAATTGCAGTGGAATACTAATATGAGCTCTTCTGGGGAATTTTCCTAATGGCTTTACCTAAAATTACTGCTTTACATAGAATTCATAAGGGAAAATACCGACTTGTCAAAATTCAAATCATTTTGTGGGAACAAATAACTTTCTTGAGCTTTTTGACATAAAAGGCTTCTCAGTTGAACAAGAGATCTAGTGCATGTCCCCCTCACCAGTGAATTTGGCTGTTCTTAGTTCTCTGCTTGTAGTTCAGCTGGCAGCCTTGCCTGGTAACTTGTATCAGGTTTTAATTCTCTCCTGGTAAAGTGGTTTCATTTCTTACCTGTGTTAAAGACCCTTCAGGACAGAACCAAGACTGACTATGCAGTTTGCTTGGCAACTCCCCAGGTTCAAATTGCTGTGCTGCTGTTCCTGCCATATGCCAGCTATCTGCCCTGGAAAGTGTTTGGCAGATGGTGGAATACAGACAGGCTGAGGATAAGGCTCCTGTTCTGAAATGATTAATCCAGTTCATGTTTTATCCTTACCTCTGAGCAGGCTGTCTCTGAGGCTGTTTACCCTTCTAGGCTGGATCACTCTACACGTTTGTTTTCTCTTCTGTCCTCTATTAAAAGAAATGCATTAGTGACACCTGTTTCATCTCCATGGAGAGCAGGGTGACATCATGGCATGTAAAACCATTTCCCTCTGTGAAATGAGCACGATTCCCATTACCACCCCACTCTTACAGAATTCAGTAGGATGCTATCAGTCTAATCGGTGCTTTTGGACTCCATCACAGGCTCAGAGGCCTGAATATGCAACCTTTATCTTATAGTGCTAGTTTTCACGTCCATAAAGGTAATAGCTAGTACTGTTTTTCTCTTCAAGTCATGTGGTAGAATGTTCAATAATTTAGGACTGATACTTTCTGTCCTTCCAAGAAAGATGCAGTCTGTTGTAATAGTTTGACTCCTGCAGGAGGACCTTCCAATGAGCTGTTTTATACATTTCAACATTTCCATTTTGCAGTTTTCCATAAGACACTGAATTTCCCCCCTTCCTTCTTTCTTGGATAAATGTAAGCCACACACTAGCAATGAAACCAAAGCTAAGGATTATTAAAAGCTGACTGGAGCAGGAATGTCTGCTTTCAGTTTGTTGCTCCCTGTACTGATCATGAAATTTGAATCAAACTTAGTTTAGATAAGAGCAGTCCCACAAATCAGTGTTTGGTATAGCTATGTCTTCCTCTGAAGAAGGGACCGCTATAAACTTTGTCTTTTAAGGCTTTTTAGTATGGTGAAGGCACTTTGGTTGCCAAGATCATAGGTTTTGTTCTACTTTTTCTTTTTTTCTGTTTTGAGTCAAGCAAAGAATGGGAAGAGTTCTGTGTAGTTCTCACTAAAATTCACAGACAAGTGTTTTCTTTTTCTGGGGAAAAGATTAAGATACTAGTCTGAAAGAAAAAATACTGAGAATAACTTTTCATCATAAGTGAAAAGATAGCTCTAAGTAAAAAGACCTATTTTATGATTATTTGATATTAAAAATATTTGATTTGCTTAGCAAGATTCTTATACTGCAATGTAAAATGTAGTCAGAGAAGTTGTGGGAGGAGATTTTGAAGAAATGTTGACATTTATCATAAAAGAGTAATAATGCTACAAAATTTTGAGGTGTTTTGGTTTTGTGGTGTGCTTTTGTTTTGTGGGGTTTTTTTTTTGGGGGGGGGGGGGGATTTTTTCCCACTAAGTCATAGGAATCTTTCTTGTTGAAAGATTTTTTTTTTTAAGAAAGGTGACTGAGTTCTGTGATGCTCATCAAGATCAGAGTGTAACTTTCTAAAGGCGAGTGAATAAGGTTAAACCCAATGTACAGTCTTTCTATGTGTATGAGAAGAAAATTGACTCACTAATTATTCTGTTTCGTTTCTTTTTGGCAATGGATATTAAAATCGTGAAACTTAGAATGGAATATTAACTTGGCCTTCTTTCTGAACAAAGTCTGCTTTCAGAAACTTGGTACTTCAGGGTAAGCTCATGCATCTATCTAAAAATCAGTCTGCCGTACCTGCTTTTATATAAATTGTTGGAGTTCCACTCCTTTCCAGTCACTAGGACTAGGAGGAGTTTCATTTGCACTCTCGAATTGTTGCATTTGAACACCTAGTTTTGTAGTGATAACCACAACCAACTTTACAAGCCTTTATGCATATAGTGGATAACCAAGGCTTTTTTTTTTTTTTTTTTTTTTTAAGTGGAAGGGGAGAACAGAAGTCAGCTCCTTTTAATTGTATGACAAGACAGAGTTAAGTCTTCTTAGGTTAATCTATGTTTAAAAATTGTCCAGTGCAAGCCTGCTGACTTTCAGCTTCTGAAGTATATCCACCTGAAGTCAGTTGTTAGGCTATTAGGTACATGCTCATATTTGGTCTGAAATGTGAGTGGGTATGGTGAAGTGGTGATGTCCTTCTTTTCTCTTCACACAATGATTGCCAAATAATATGGGTTAATGAGGCTTAAGCACATCTCATAGTACATTCTTATCACAGAATATGATATTACAGGATGTTTTCTGAGCAGCATGAACATTTTTTATCCTGATCTCCATGACATTTAGTAGGACTTTGAAGAGTGAGCATCCTCGATCATTCAGGTATGGAAGCAGAGGAAAGTGCTCTTGACAGATGCAGCACAAAAATTACAGAGACCAGGACTCCTGCTTTGCCTTCTCATCTGCATAGTTTTTGTGGTTCTAGCCATTTGCTTGAATTTTCTGTAATGGCATATGTGTCTTGCTTGTTTTGCAATAACAGTTAGAGACATCATAATTTCCAGAACTTCAGCTTTTGCCTAAAGATGCAGTAGAAGATTTGTCACTGCTTCTTTTCAGTATTATAAAGCGGAAGACAATGTAAATATGATTTCTTCAGTTCAGTGTGAGGACGCTGAGCTGGTAACTAAAAGACACAATAACATACATTTTTAACATTTTTTTTCTTTTCTTCTCTTTTGTTTGTTTTGTTTGTTTCTTTTTCTTTGTTTTGTTTTGTTTGGCTGAAACTGATTTGCAGTGTTGAAAACTCACTCTAGTGGGAAGTTATGACACAACACTAATTTAAACAATCTCTAGTGTCAAGATTTGACACTAGAGATTTGACACATTTGTTTGAAAAGAAAGCCTTGCCAGTTTCAGCTATGATAACTTTAGTAGTGCTGTCTTCCTTTTTACCCAAGAAGAACTGGGGAAGATGAAATAATAAAGGATAATGTTTGAGCTCTGGACCTGTATGTTTTCTGTCGGGCAGGTGGTGCAGCCAGACACCTCCACCCTTCTGATTTTCTAAGAACAAAAGGTTGTTGGAACTCTTGTTTCTATGTAACTACTGTAAACAAGGAAAGTGAAAGTTGAATTTATTCAGTTTAAATGTGTGGCCCACACCCACCCCTGTCATTGAGATGCAAGAAGCTTTCAGTTGATTCCAGTTGCTGTTATGAAGGAATTAGATTTAAAAGACAAGTGAAGTTACAGACATTTAACTGTAAGTATCCTGCTGTGCAATGCACAGGGCTATGAATTAATATGAACAACACTTGCATGTTTGCAACTGTCCATTTTACCACCTATTTTGTCCTATTTGTTGCTAACTATTAAGTGTCCTGTTAAGTTGTAACAGTAAACAAAAGGCTAATGCATGTCTAAATACAAACTGTAGAGCACCATTAATGCAGCAGTCACCTTTGAATAATGTTAAAATGCATCTAAAGTAAGTCATTATTTAGGCAGTATTACATAAAGAAAACTTTTATTGTCTATCAATATAACAAAGTTAGTATTAAAGTACTATCATACTTCTGTCATTTGTAATCTCTGGTAGTGTTGAGCTCTTTCGGGTCAAGTTCTCCATCTTGCCAAAGTCAGTGACTGGGCACCTGTCTGTGTTGCAAAGGCAATGTTTGGGTTTGTTTGTGTGTGAGACAGTTGAAGGACTGGTTTAAACAGCAGATAGGCAATTCATGAGGGAGGGAACAGCATTATCAAGACTCCTACTGGCTGGTTTCTAGATACTAACTTCATAGCAAAAATTGTCTGTAATTACAGGACAGCGAAGAGAGAGTGTTTTCTTGCTGCTTGCCAAAGCTCCCTCAATACACTTTCCTCAGACTCCATACAGCTATTTGTTAAAAAATTAAACTTAATTTGAGCCCATACTAAAGAAACTTAAGGCGTGTATAGCAGTGCCACCTAGTGTAGTCTGTTAGTCCTCGAATTTCAGAGCTAACAGAATTTTACTCCTGTTGTGTCTTGAGTCTATAATGGTTCAGGAAAGCAAACATCTCTTTGTTGTAGGAAGGGTTTTCGAGGTGATTCTCTTGAATTTTGTGTCAGAATATCTTCTGTCGTGAAACAAGCTCTTACCTGATGGCTTGTTTCGATATTTTTTGCGTAATTAATGATAAAATATTTTAAAGTAATCCATGCACAGTAGGTGATTTTCTCTTTGTCATATTTAGCTTTTAAAATAAAATGGACGGGCAGGATGAAGCCGTGATTGAATACTACTCTTGCTCAAGAAATATCAGCTTGATATTTGCAGATACTCATTGAGGATTGACGATATTTTTGTAAAATTATTCATGGAATAAAGTAGCATTTATTATGACCAAAATTGGTAGAATTTCTGCCTGCCAATCTACATAACTTGATTTGGGAAATGGAGGAGTAGAGATATGCATTAGATTGCAGACTTCAAGCAGTAAATTGTTTATCCTGCATGAGAATTTTGAAAATAAATTAGTTTAAAGTTGCTGTGACTCTTTCCAAATTGTTGTAATTTATAACTCTTGCCCTAACAGCTGTTATTGCTGTTAAACTTTGTGTCCTAACTGGTGAAGAAAAGCCCCCACAAGTCTGAACCTTGTTCTTATGACAAATAAACAAATCCACAGAGTGGATTTTCATTTTCACTGTAATACCTCTAAGGACTGACTAATGAAATCTAAATAAGTGTAGCTGGATTTTCACCAGTTTTAAGGAAACAGATTTTGTTATGTGTACCTCTAACCAAGAGGAAGTTCATCGCTGCAGCTGGAGCTGCTGGGATTTGCATGTTTTTTCTAGATTCCCAAAGGAAACACTGACAGCCAAAGTTAGAAATGGCAGGAGGACAGGAAGCAAAAGGCACAGCTGCTGGATTTATACTTTCATAGGATTTGTGCTGCTTTGCCTTCTGACTTAGCTTCTTGAAACTCTTTTCCAGGTAAGAATCACTTATCTAGTGCTGTCTAGTTCAATAGATAAAGACAATGCTGCAGGCACCTGAGGAACATGAAAAGTCCCATCTTGAGCTCAGGTGTGCAGATATGCCCCCTCTGCCTCCTGATTCCAGAAAAGAGAAGGGGAGAACTCTGCCAAGAGAATCTTTCAAGTGAAGATTTATATGAGAGGGTACTACTGAGTGGAGATTTTATAGCATACCGATCCTCAGAACGCTGGGATGTTGTGCTATACAAACAGCAAACTGCTCCAAGATATCTCTAGATAGTACCGCCTTTGAGCCCTCTCTTTGAAGGGAAAATAAGATTGTGACTACTCCAGTGACAAGGCCCAACATCACTGATACAGGCATGGTGAAAAGTAACTGTCTAAAATACACTGTCTTCTAAGTGGAGCTTTCATGTGTTTTTCAAGAAAATGAGAGTGTAGACTTGAAAATTTGGGCACCCCCTAGACTGCTTTTATTCTTAGTAGTTGATGTGATAAATATATTCACAATACTTCTCTACTCACAAGGGTTTTCTAGTATTATAAGCCCCCCAAAAAGTAACTAACTAAGAAAATTGGAAAGCTAGTCATCTAATAAATAACCTAGTATTTCTCTTACATGTTCTGAGTACATATTGTTCTTTGCTTCACAACAAAAGGTAATTCAGCAGTTGCTTCTGCTCAGATTACTCAAAGGAGGTATTACTACCTAAGCATGCTTCTTCAGGAGCAACTACTGGGATTATTTCACTGCTGCTGAAGGAAGACCCTGTTATGTGTTAGAGACTGCAGAACCACCTGTCCCTCAACCACTTTGAAATGTCTCCCGAGGAATGCACAAGATTGCACTGGGTCTCTTTGCTATGTTTATTTACTGAAAGGTCCCTTAAATATTTGTATGCCATTTCTCTTTTCTGAAGTATTGTGGTCACTGAGCCTTGCAGAAAGTATTAAATGCTGCTTATGTAAATTAGATTTCTATGGGACTCTCCAAGTGTTCCCTGTTCCCACAGCATCTTATCTTCCCGTTTCCCTATTACATAAGACCATGTTTGAAATAAGCATGTCACTCCCCATCATCCGTTTTCCATTCTTGCAGAAAGTTCTTCTGCTATAACTTGCATGTGCCTCAGTGACTTTTTTTTGTTTGTTTATGTGACCTAATTTGGAGCTTTGTTTCCACAGCACTTTGATCAAGAGGATCCTATCTCCAGACCTTTGAGATGCATCCTCCCCAGAAGGGGATTGTTTTGGCTGTTGTCAGTGAAGAGAACAGACCATGTTTCTGACCGAGCTGAGTTCCGTATTTCATTTCCATCTTTAAGTTGGGGTTTTTTTATTAGCTGTAATACAGCCCATTAATGTAGAGGCTTTGGAAGCCCTGGATTGGAAGGACATCCAGGTAGCTTCAAGTTTGTGTAGCCCAATTTATTGATCTTAATAGATGATATGTACTTAAAAATTATATATAATTTTTATATATATATCAATGGCTCTGTAGCTGGTGATTCTGAGCAAATGTTATCAATGGCAGGAGTATTTCAGAGTGCTCCCTGTCACTGAAAGGGAACTGGTGGCTTTGATGACCAAGGTCTTTGGGTGGAATCTGAACCATAGAGGAAGAAGGGAGACCTTGCCTGTTGATATATGTGAATTATCTTACTCTGATTTTACGCACTAATTTAGTGGGGAGTAATGGCTTATACAGAGAAGCAGATGACCTAGTTCCTTCTATTGTTCTCCCTTACTATGCTTCTGTGACATGTGGGTTTTATCACCAAGTAAGAGAGCAACATTTCAGGGGACTCCTTGTTAAAATGTTGGCATTGCATCACAAGTGCTTTCCCTCACCTCGTTTACGCAATAAAATCTTTTGAAAGTGCAGCAGAGGTGGAGATCTTAGTGGCAATGTCTTCCCAACACTATAGTAGCCAAACTGGTTTGTTGTGGTGCCACACTCTGCATCAGATCCTTCTGCAGATCCTTTCAGGGCAGTCTTCTGCCATGGTCAGCAAAGCCTGTTAAGCTTTAGAAGGTGATTGCTTGCAACTCCATCTGACAGCATTGCTTTTATTCTCAAGGGGCAACCACATAAAATGCTACATTCACTTAGATGGTTCTTTTAGATCTGGGATAGATTTGTGGATGCTAGGCTGACATCTATAGCAAGAAGTATGTGTTTTGGCCGAGGGAGTACCAAACCAAATCTAAACAGCAAGCTCAAGTGAGTCAGCCTTGCAAGACAGTCCAACATCATGACTGGTGCTTACTGTATCTCACTGGCCTTGCATCACCAGTGGCAGGATGTTGCACGAGTGACTGCGAGGTGGCACTGCACTGAGGGCTACAGTGAAAATTTCACCTGGTGGAGTATAACTAAAATGTTTATTTTAGGATTTTACAATATTGAAAAGCCTCCATGGGAACATAGTAGGAATCGTGTGATTTGAAAAGTTACCAGATAGTCAGGTATTTCTGAAAGCTGGAAAAGAAGCTTTTCATTTGCTTACTTCCAGATGAACGTTCTCTGTCCATTTATTTCTTGCTGGTGTGTTGGGCTTTGTGACTTTTTTCCTTTTGTTCTGCTGATTTAAGTGAAAGCAAAACTTGGATGTAATCTTATCAGTGGTTGTAGGGCTTCATTATTTTTAAAGATTTTAAAGGGAAAGGTAGAGTGTGACTGTGGTAGAGCTGAATTGTGTCTGAGCTGAATCTGAAGCAGTGACAGGCTTTAAACGGGAAACCAAACTGCCTATGTCTGCTTAACAACTGTATTTGAGTATTTCACAAACAGAGCAGAAATCTGGTTACTTGTAAGAAACTTCCCCTCATGGTCCTCAGAAGTTCAATGCTTGCCATAGCTGTTACTGTCTAGAAAGCCAAGTGAATGGTCCTTTGAAGCTACACTCGTTTATTGATTTTTATATTTTTATAAACTTATAAATGTACATAAAATGTTACACGTTTCCTTCTCCCAAAAGCATATAACAACTATGTTCTGCTCTTGACTGAACAAATTTTTTTGCCTTTTGAAAATCTCATTAGCTCAGATATTCAGAATAAGGAATTAAAGCTTTTGACAGACTTCTTTGTTCTAGTTCAACTATTAAAGTAAGCAGTAAGAAAACCAGTAGATCACACTGAGTGGGAAAGCGACTGCAACACATAGTCTCAGATTAATTCCCTATTTGAAATCCTTTTGATTTCTTCTATGAAAGTAGGAAGGGGGATTTTCTAGAAGAAAATTCAAAAAGTCATTCTGCAAATAGCGGTTTTCTTTTTCTTAAAGATGCTGTGAGTTCTACTGCATTTTGATGATAGAGTAGGTGATAATATTGTTCAGTCCATGCCACATTTTATTCTCTTGTAGTATAAAATCCCAAAGCTTCTCTAGATTGTTAATAAAAAGCATAGGCATGATATCCCATGTACTTTATGAGGTAGTTATGGTTTCATACCAAATAAGGATGGAAAATGTTTTAAGCTGAAAACCAGATTTTCTTCTTGCACTTGTAAGCAGCATAAATGCAATCAGAAAACCAGACTAACATGTATATAATATTCTTTGCTATCTACAGCAGAAATGGTCATAAACAAAAGGAGCCAATGCCTAGAATGCACCTCTTTACCTGGCCACATTTGTTTGTTGGTTTTTTGTGGGTGTTTTTTTGTTGTTTGTTTGTTGTTGTTTTGGTTTGGTTTTTTTACTTCCTCTGGCTGATGCTTTGATGAGAAATGGTTCTAATGTTCTAGTAAGACCTCATGCTGACTTCAGAGGGAGCTGCCACAACCCATGTCTTTGGCCAATCTCCTGCAGCCACAGCTGGGTTGTGACCTGAACGTTTTGACTGTAATTTTTTTGGAGTGAGCTTAACCATGGCACTGATACTAGGACTGTGATAGACAGCTGTGCAGTGGCTTGAGCATCAGTATTGCCTAGACATAAAAGTAATAGAGCAGGATGAGGTGAAGCTGGATAATTCCTCCGAGTTAGCATTACTTGTTTTCTGTGATACCAGAGTCAGCTTTAAATCACCTAACTTGGGCATGGCTGTGCTTTGGGGTTTTTTTAGGTTTGGGGTTTTTTTTTGCTTTACCATATCCTTAGTCACAGCAGTTTACTTTTAGATGCTGCTATGCATTCCAATTGGGTGTAATTTAAAATGTAGATTTTAGCTAAACTTAACATCCCTAGAGGCTTTATAGTCTGAAGGATGGTTTAGGGGTTTTTTTTGTTTGTTTGTTTTTAATTAAAACATTACAATGCTAGTCAAGCAGTATTTTCCCAGGCTGTCTGCTGCTGATGTGAAGTGGTGTACTCAGTTTGCACAAAGCATAGGGTAATGCCTACTGAAGGAATTGCATGATTCAGTGGAAGAGACTGAGGAGCACCTTGATTATTAGTCATCTGCGTAATGGAAACTATATGAAATCTTGGCTGCTAGTCCAAGGAACTGCATTTAAAAAAATAATTTAAAAAAAAATCAAACAAACCCCTCCCCTGAAAAAACAACAACCTGCCACTCCCACACAGAGTAAAAGTAGAGTGAAAGTATTCTGACTTCTCCATCACGAATGGGTAACAAAAACTGATTTCCACTTTTTTAGACACACGCAGTTGTTCTTATTATTCTGAGTACAGAAGTCAACACACTTCAGATTTCTGGCAAACATTCAAGGGTTTGTATCCTGTTCAAAAGGGTTTAAAATGAAAACTGCTGCTTGTTAAAAGCAGCCCATCCCAGTTCCCTCTAGAGCCAATAGTCCAGAGCCATGGAAGTCAAGCCAGTATTACTGTGAGGGGAAAAGAGAGGGAGAAATATAAGTAACAGAAATGTGTGTGCAGGATTATGTCACATGATACCAATGAGAAACATCTGTGAATAAGAGTTCAATATTGAGTCTCAGTCATTAAGAAATGTCAATGCATGGTCCCTCCATGAAGGAGGTGTTACCTTACATACTGGAAAACAGATACACAGAATTCAGTCAATGAGTAGTACAGCAGGGATGGAAAGTAACTCCCACTATTTATCCTGACAATTTAACCATAAGTGCAGCTTCCTGTCAGAAAAAAATTTACTGAAAAAGTGCAACTTTATAAAAATATGCATAAGTTGTAGTGTAAAAGGAGAAAATAAATAAAAAATAATGTGGGAAAAGTAAGTAATCACATGAGAGTATTTGGTTTGTTTCACATCTTGACAGTTTATTTATGCTACTAAAGGTAGGTAAATGTAGTTGAGCCTTATGAGGTCATCCATGTTGGTTCAAAGTTGTGATAATTTTCCTTAGATCTTCACTCAGTATTACAGTCTTCCTTTTACAGGAGATAGGCAGCATTTCTGTGGGTAGTTAGTTTTAATTTTCATGGAAAAAAAAAATAGGATTTGGACTCAAACTTTCTGACACAGTGCCGGAGAGCCACGAAATAAGATTCATTAACTTTTACAGGACACATGAGCAAGTGCAGTGATAGAAGTATGCTCAAGTATTGATGAAATTAGAGCTTTTCATACCTTTTGGGTTTATCTCATGTCATCAAAAACACTGGCAAGATATACTGGGGAGGAGTTCTCTTTATGTGTATAGCATCAGAAATCTTACAGGTGAAATTATCTGCATTTAAAAAAACCAAACAAACTCATATAGAAATGTATGCTACACATGAGATTTCCCTAAATAGGACTTGTATTTTTGTTAATAATGTCAATCCAGTAAAGGTTACTAATCTAGCAGAATGCTATCCCAATGTAGTGAATGCCTTCATTTGTCTTTCTGAGTAACTTGTGGAGAAGTATCAGGAAGATCTTCTGAATATAAAATAGATATACAACGGACTAGAGCAGAGAAATAGCTGAAGGGGTTTTTATTCTTTTGCCTTAAAATACTTATGGATAATGTGACTATGTGAGGTTTGGGAATTTTCACAACCCTTTTACATTTTTTTAGTTAGTAAAGTTCCTCTAACACAATCCTCTTTGAGCTCTGCAGTTCAGGGCTTTTGAGAACATGTATGTAATGCAATAATAAAATGCTTTTGTCTTCACATGTACTTAAGGAAGTAATAGCAAAGTAACTCTGAGGTTTTGAACTTGGATTCTTATTTCTTTTTGGTTTTGTAAGTTGACCAGCCAGTGAATAGTTTAAGTTTATTATGCTGATGTATGGGATGTGTTGAGAAACTCAATGTTGTTTTTGAAACTAGGGCCTGAGTACTCAGATTTCATTATCACTCTTCAAGAGACAGCGGTGGCAAAGAGTTATACAGGAAATTACTGGAAACCTATTGTTCAACCTGAGTGCATTCAAGTTCCAACAGCGCTGCTACTGCTGGATCTCTAATCATATTTCTGTTTTACGGCAATGCTGTGACCTGTGCTCGTTATTCCGAGAGTGCTCAGTCTGAACCAGTTGAGATCATTAATGGATTTTAGTGAGTTAACATGAAGCCAATGTTCAGTGTTCAAATGACTTAGGAGATGGAGAGAAATAAAAGATAAATTAGTGGTAGCTATTCTCCATTGCACAGCAGTCATGAAAATCAAAATAGATTTTGACTGAGGGTATTGATTTGGCGGGGGGAGAGGGGGAAGCAGGGAGGCTTTTTTATTTAATTGACATCTTAGAAGAATCAAATCTGCAGCTAATCAAAAGAGGCAGATGGCTGGTATTACAGTATTACATTTTTTTTTTGCAGTTCATTTTTAAGAACAATACTTGAAATGTGGTTCGCATGTGCTGGGAAAAAGAAAATATAGGTACTGCAGTACAACTACATCTTTACAGTCTTAGTTCCACTTTTTCATCTTTACAATTCCATGCAATAGGGTTGAGTATTAATGCTTCAAGTTAAAATGTTATATTCCACTTCTGCATCGGTGTGGAAGGACCTCAACTGACAAGGAAAGCATCTAGGACATGGTAATGGTGGTTTACAGGAGATCACTGGTAGAACAGAGATGATGCCAATTAGATTCATGTACTTAGGATAGTTTTCAATCAAGTAATTGCCTGAGCTTTTGGATTTAGGATAGAAGAGTTTGTTTGAACTTCATGAAAAATAAGAAACTGTCCCTGTTGGCTTGCAAACCCTCAGGAAGGCTTTTCTTAAAGACACACTCTGGAAGTGTGCTAACTAATGCAACAAAAGACTATCTGAAATGGAAACAGAGCATCTACTGTACATGTGCTCCTATCCAGCAGTCTTGTTACCAGACATACCCACTATTAGAGAGTTTCTGACAAGTCCTGCCTGCTTCATTGCCTAATGAAAGAAGTTTGTCTTTTAACCAGTACCTCATATTTGGACATCCCCAATTTTCCTGCAGAAGTAGGAAGATGGGAGCTTATAATACTCACCAGCAGTGCCACAATTGCTAACAAAGCATTTACATGTTTTATCTGATTTGAAGAGGAAGTTTAAACATAAATAATGCTATTTTCTTCAGCAGAAAGAAGATGTGATGGAAATAATTGTTTAAAATAAACCCAGTTGCTCACAGTAACTACCCAGATAGCATGTTATCTGTCCAAATGCATAGTCCAGGGCCTGCAACGTCTTAGAATGTATTACTTCTGCCACCCTCCCATGCTCTCTTCTTCTGTAAATAAA
Organism: Todiramphus chloris collaris; assembly: GCA_025345505.1. Classification (NCBI taxonomy): domain Eukaryota; kingdom Metazoa; phylum Chordata; class Aves; order Coraciiformes; family Alcedinidae; genus Todiramphus; species Todiramphus chloris. The sequence continues at coordinate 1,840,747 of JANVCC010000039.1, read as the reverse complement.
CCCCACACTTTAACTTTGACAAATTGCTTCCATTTCTTATTTTTAGCTTTAAACACTCAAATGAAAAATGCATTTGTAACCCAACACTTAAATTCAGGAGCTAAAAGGAATGGGGGGTTGTGCTTTCATCAGCATAGTAAATTACTTTTCATTTCTGTATTTCTTTATAGTTCAAGTAGAACTTTATTATTCAATTAATGGAATCAAAGCAGCATACTTAGTATACAGTAACTTCTTTCAGATGATACATGATTTTATGAACTAGTTCGTAGTGACTTGTTCCTCTGCCAGATTCCTTTGCCACTGGCTCTCTGTTGCTATTGTTGAGCAAGAAGAAAAGAAAATAAATAAGGCAGTGGTTTGGATATCAAAGTCTTCAGAGAATAGCAAATGGAGGATGCACAAGAGTGTCCAAGTAGGATCTGAGGGTACAGGCCAGAGAAAAAGCTCTGAAAGTAGCTGAAGTAGCAATTGAGATAATAATAAATCCTTAAATCACCATTGGCTTGGTACCTAAATGGGACTCTGAAGAGCACTTTTTTTTAAATGTAATTTTTAAACATAGATGTATCAATCTTTGTGATAGCATTGTCAAAATAAATGAGACATTCATAACCTGCATGTTGTAAAGGAAAAGTCAAACCAGTTGCCAGTGAAAGCAAATTGCAGTGCAGTGAGATAAACCCCCTAAATTCAGCACTCCCTCTCATTAAGAATAATTAGTTGCAATCAAAAACATGAGAGAACAATGTGCATAGGCTCATTTAGGTCTCCAGGGCATATGGGAAGATTAGTGGCATATATAAAATGTAATAATTTTCACTGAGCAAGAAAGAATGTTCTTTTATTTATCAGGATGATGATCCATACCTTTCTTTACATGTTCTCTCTCTGTGGACTCTTAAGCAGTTTTTTCCACCAGTCTTGTTCCACCTCCACTAAGGAAATGATGAGTCTTGGTCCCATCTCTCTTCTAGCATGTAGTTGTAGCAGACAGTTCTTGTATCATAGCCAGGAGCTAGATCACATTTTTCCTGTATAAATTGAAAATCCATCCACTTGTGTGCATCCAGTGCTTTTGGACTATTGAAGGTAGAAACTGCTATGTACCAATGAGAATCCAGTTAATTTCATAAGATTTTTTCTTTTCAAATGGTTATCAATAGACTGAATTATTGCTTCTCATTGTACTCTTCTGCCAAGTGCTGTAACTCATACTAAAGATACATGTTCTTCTGCAGTTTACAACTGTATGCATACAAAAATAAATTTTCGTTATCAAATGGAAGCACTAAGAAATCTTAGTCAAACTTTGTCTTCCATGAATAGATGACTCCGAGGAACACATGGCTTCTATGTAGTATTTGCTGTATTGGCTGCCCTTGAATACAAATCCATACCAGGCCAAAGGCCTGCATGATAACCTTTCACAGGATTAGTATGAGGGCCTAAATGTTCAAAGCTGCAATGACGGCTGCACTCTGCTGGAGCTAAAGGAATGCCAGCTGTCATGTAAAACACTAAGGTAAGAAGGGAATTGACTTTTCCAAGAATAGAATTCACCTGTGAATAAGGGAAAAGCAACTCATGGTGTAGCTTTTGATGACAGATCAATATTTATTTCTATCATTTTCAAATAGAAGCTTTTTTCTTCGTAGATGCTAATAAAACACAGTGGAATTGTCCCCAACATCTAATAAAAGTTGATAATGCTACTTAGGTGACTGGAATATACTGTCTTAGCTTCTGTTCATTTAATACCAAATGTACTGTGAAGAATAGTACAGCAGGGAATAATACACTTAAATATTAGTTACTGTTAGTAGGAAATAATACACTTAAAGATTGTGGCCATGTATACTGTATTGTTGAATTCTAAGTGGAATTATTTTCTTTTTTAATTTTAATTTTTTCATATTGTTCTTGACTTAGTTACTGTTATCTTTGTTCCCTAAAACAATTCCTTATTAAGCAAACATTAGTAATGGCTTTTAGATGAATGGAAAAAACCACAAAACAAATAACCAAAACAGACCAAAAAACCCCACCCCAAAAAACCCAAAAGCACACACACACAAAAACCCCAAATAAACCCCCTCAAAACATAATAGATGTACAAAATATTACCAAAAAGCTGTAAATATTTCATGAAAGGAAGACAAGGTCCAATTACACTTGTTAAGGAACCAAGCCAGCATGAGATTAAAAACATATAGCTGTATATGTTCTAGTGAGGCAGCACCTGAAGTGTTCAGTTTGTAGAGGATTGTCTGCTTTCTAGTAGTGGATGAAGAACTGCAATGTGTGAATGAACTCAGATGGAGTAAGGCCACTGCCCAAAGTGCTCTTTGAGTTACTGGGCAAGGGTGCTTTTTGGCCAAGAGGAAAAACCTTTCACTTGAATGAAGAACACTCATAGTTACATGATTAGAGGTATGGATGGAAAGTACCTCTGGCCCAACCTCTTAAGTGAAGCAGGGTTATTGTTGCCATTGGATCAGATTGGCCATAACAGGGTCTTGAAAATTCCAAAGGTGGAGATGTTTCTTCTCTCTCTTCAGAAGAGAAAAGGCAGACCTGCTTGAGCAGGGAGGTTGGACCAGATGACCTCCAGAGGTACCTTTCAGTCTTAGCCATTCTGTGATAGGAGAAGGTAGAACACACCTTAATTGAAGGCTCCTTTCCTTAAAAGTTAGGGAGAGAACACATGTTCACAACCAAGTGTATCATCTGTATAATTAATGTATACTGACCTCTCCAAATATATAATGACATACTAAATTGTTCCGTTAAAGAGTAGGTAGAGTAGTGCTGCTTATGAGAGACTTGAAGAATGCTGTACCTCTTGAAGATCACTTAGAATCATAGAATGATAGAATGGTAGGGATTGGAAGGCACCTCTGGAGATCATCGAGTCCAACCACCCTGCCAGAGCAGGATCACCCAGGGCAGGCCACACAGGAACAGATCCAGGTGGGTCTTGAAATTCTCCAGTGCTCTGTCAATCTCACAATAAAGAATTTTTTCCTCATGTTGAGGTGGAACTTCCTGTGTTCCAGCTTGTGACCACTGCCCCTCATCCTATCACAGGGCACTGCTGAAAAGAGACTGGCCCCTTCTACTTGACACCCACTCTTCAGATATTTGTAAACATTCATAAGATCTCCTCTCAGTCTTTTCTTATCCAGGGTAAACAGTTCCATGTCTCTCCGCCTTTCCTCATAAGAGGGATGTTCCAGTCCCTTAATCATTCTCATAGCCTCCATTGCACTCTCTCTGCTGTTTCTCTTGAACTGGGGAGCCCAGAACTGGACACAGTACTCCAAATGTGGTCTCACTAGGGCAGAGTAGAGGGGGAGGAGAACCTCCCCTTGACCTGCTGGACACACTTTTCTTTATGCACCCCAGGAGACCACTGGCCTTCTTGGCCCCAAGGGCACATTGCTGTCCCATGGAGAACTTATTGTCCACCATTTGGACACCATAACTTACTGTCCACCAGTACTCCCTTCTCCATAGAGCTTCTTTCCAGCAGCTTTCCTCCCTTAAGGGTGGATCTTAAGCTAAAACAATGCACAAAGACAGACCGTAAAGTCAGAAAACAACCCTGTCAGAGAAAATATTCATGTCATGCAGGATGGGAAGAAAAATGAGGGGGATGAAATGGATGATGCATGAAGTGATCAGCAGAGCTAACTGTCTAGTTACACAATAATGTGAGGTTATCTCTGAAGGTGAAAACTCAGGATTCAGTACAACTGCATTACATCTTCTTCCGTATCTGCTCCTGGGACATGACTCAGAAAAGTCTTGGGACAGCTGGGAGAACTGAGCTGTTTCAAATATGTTCTGTGTCTTACTTGTTCTGGTTTTAATAACTTTTTAACTCCTATTTGTAATCAAGAATGTAACCCTCTGCTTTGCTAGACTAAACGTACTTGCCTTTTTGGACTTGTCTAGCATTAATGACAACCTCATACAGTTGTGCCAAGTATAAACTATCTTGTCTTTTTCCCAAAACATCTGTATCAATTATAGTGTAATAGAGAACTCAAAATCCAGAAAAGGCTCAGGAAGCTAATTCAGGGTGACTTTTCCACCAAGCTGCAGAGTTTGATTTGATCTCTAATGTAACCAAGGGTTGAATATGAGAAAGAAATACCAACCAGTAAATGTTCTTGATGGACCAGGGAGAATACAGTTCCTCTCACTACCACTTCTTGTGTTTCATAGGTTAAATTTCTGCTGTGCTGTGTAAACCCCAGGACTGGTAACTGTGTGCAGAAGAGGAGTGGTTGTTTCTGTTTTTTATTTCCAAAGACTTTTTAGGAGATGATGCAATAACTTTGACTGATCTTCTAAAATGCTGTAGACAAGTGAATCTCACCCATTTAAGACTAAATAAAGCAGAACTGTTAGGAAAAGCCTTTTTGGAAGGTCCAGAGGAGTAAGAGGTATTGGATGATCCCATGACTTAGTGAACTAGCCCAGGAAATAATCCTGTTCTTCCATCAGAACTCTATGTATGTGGACAAGTGTTCATACGCCTATACAGTGTACTTTCATGTAATGTCTTTTAATGATACCTCAAGGCAAGATGAAACAGGAGTAGTCTGGAGAATAGCAAAGAGCATGGTTAAAGAGGTTTGTTTTCATCTTCCTTCTCCCTTATTAAGTTTTTTGCTTATCCTGTAATTTCAAGGCATGGCTCAGTGGATAAAACCTGTTGTGGGAAGCAAACAGGTAAGCAAACAACATGCTTGCTGTTTCTCTGCAGCTGTGCATTCAGTGGTGCTTATCATAGCAGTCTAGGCACCCAGTTTCATTTTTTCCTCGTTAGACTGAATGTATACTTTCAAAATTATAAATAGGTGCTCATTGGGAGTGCCCATCTCTGCTATGTATTGAGGCTGTCGGAGGGATACATATGGAGGGGACCAGTGTAGATAAGGCTGCACTGAGTTTCAGAGCATAGAGGAAGCACATGAGAGTCTAGGATGTGGTTAGATGCAGTGCAACTTGTTTTTTTCTTTTTTCTGAGGCCAAATGCTTCTATAAGCAGAGACAATGAGCAAAATATATCAACAATTATAGGAGTCTATTCCTAGCTTTCTTGTTCCTTGCAAACAAACCTGATGTTAAAGTGGCAAACTTCTCAGTGTAAAAGAAAAGGCCATGGGCTGCCAATTGAAATCCTGGTAGACAGCCCCTCAAAACAGCAATGTGAAAACCCCCCAGTAATTTTCATTTTCTCTGTGTTGCACTTCTGTGGGCATATTTGCAATAGGAAAAGAACTCACACTTGTGGTAGGTATCCTGCAGTATCACTAGATATGTTGTAATATTTTTAGCTGTAGCATTTTGTGTACTAGTGTTGGTAATACAAATTAGTGTTCCTGCTCTTTTAAGAAGAAATTCAACCCATTGTACTGAGAGGGAACACTTGGATCAGGTCAGCCTTGCAGTTACAGGTAATAGTACAGAAGTAGCCAGTTCAAAAGGGCATAAAGGAGTTAATCCTACAGGCCACTGGACTGCAAAATTGCTTTCCAAAACCATATAACGAATACTGTATTAATAAAGAAGATCCCAAAGCCACAGGCATCTCAAGAGGACCAAGTTTACTACAAGATTTTGGACTGTTGCAATAATTATGAAATTTGCTATATAAAAGTTCAAAATCTTCCCAAGAGATGGTATTTCCTGTTCTGGAGGAGTCTGGATGCCTCTCTCAAAGCCCAGCCTTAAGTTCCAGATTTGTCACAACAGTGGAACTTCAGGATTTTATTGTAACTTCTGTGACTTTTTAATTTTTTTTTTTTAATTATTAAGCAGGTACATTCTTGACCTGCATGTGACCTGCTGTATGTTAGCAGCCTGTATCTATTTTGACTGGATTTTTCAGTTTTCAGCTGAAAAAGAATTGCAGTCTATAATACTGCTAGCACAGCACTCAGTTTGAGTGCTGCAAAACTGCGTATTATTCCTGCCAGGTCATCCAACTATAACATCACAGCCATCAGGAACAATACATCTGCTGTTTGAAGTATGAGGTTCTCAGTCTATCAGGAGTGCTGGTCTTGCTGCTTCTTTTAGTTATTTAACCTTTTCTGAAGTCAAGAAACAACTTACATTTGCTATATATTGGAAACTAGTTAGAGTAGAGGATATTTGTATAAAAGTGGACATGGATTTGCAGAGTTGACCACTATGATTTATGAAAGTGACTGAAATCTGAGCTTCAGCACACAACTGCTCACAGACCAATATTGCTTCCAGACACTGGAGTTTATTATGTTCCTGAGCTCATTCCTTACCTGAGAATCACCTTGATAGCCATGAATTCCTTATGCCTATAAATAGATACACTTTATTTTGGAACACTTAGATTATTTCAATCATGAACTAATTTTCCACCCCTCCTTGATTTGCCAGAGCTTCTGTAGCTTTTAGAGAAGAGGGTGCTTGGCATTGAGGACAGGGGTGATGTGAGGAAATAGATTATGTGTTTGTGTTTCTGTTTGAAATGCCCTTAGGTACCCAAGACCTGTGCACAGGGTGGGTGGAAGTTGTGATGCAGGGCTTAAGAGACCAACACCCTTCCAGCAAAGATGTAAGAGGCACAGTGGGACACTGCACAGAGTAAATGACACTAGAAAAACCACACATCAAGACCTGAATCCCATCTTGGTGTTCAGTTTTAATATTGTCTTAGCTTGTGATGTTCCTTTGAGGTTACAATGACAGTAGTGTCACTCAAAGTAAAAACAAATGTAGTTTAAAGTTGCTCTTTTTCACTGGGTGTATTGGGTGATGTGTCTGTCATTTCATAGGTTTTCCTGTAAGTATTGCATTTGTGACCTGTTAAGTATTTTTGGTTTATGTTGGTAGAGCTTCTTTATGATCAGAAAGATACTTAGGAAGCCTGGAGTTGAGTCCTGCTCTTCTAGGTTCCTATTTAGATGTCTTTGGACCTCCTGACTCAATGCTTATGTGTTTGTCTTTTTCTATTAAAACCAGTTCTCTAGCAACACAAATCCTAATGTATAGGAAGCAGCAGCCAGTAATTTAGGGGCTCCAAAGGCAGGAGTTAAGATTGCAGAAGCATTTTGGTTATAGGATTAGTCAATAAAAGAAGAAGGCCAGTCATCATAGCCTGTCAGGATAGACTACCATAGAGGCTTTATTTGGTTATCTAATGCATGCATGAATAATTATACCACTGGCATTGTTCTCTCGAGGCTAATTTTGATTTAAGGTTCTTCCAGTGGAAAAATGAGAGATCTGAGAGGTTGGTTTGCTTGACAGACTGTGGTTAAGTGATGTGCCATTAGGATTTGCATAAGACTACCCAGGTAATATGTTGATAGAGACTGCTTAGCCTGAAACATTCTAGTGGTATGTACTGAGTCACTGTCTCCTCGTGCTATTAACAAGTGTGAAGGAATTTTCAGGGATTGTCATGATTCTCACCTATCGCACATCTAGCAAGGGTCAGCTTGTAAGAAGTTTTTATCCAAGGGAATATAGGAAGTTTACTTAGGACGGGTGGGTAAACAAGAAGGAGGAGAAAATCCTTGCTTAAGAAAGGGTAACTCCAGGCATGCCGAGATCTGTAAGGCTTCAGATCGAAGGCACAAGTAGACCCCAAATAGTACAAGGGATTCGATTGTGATATAATTGATGTGTAAGAACTATTTTTTAAGCACAATTTAGGGACCACCTATAATACTGCTTTGATGAACTGGAGACCTCATTTTAGGGCTATGTACGTTAACAAAAACAATTCCATGTATATCTAGATTCAGTCTCACTGCTCTTTGCCCAGGACGATGGCATCCAAGGGGCACAGATATCCCCTGACACTTGACAGAAACTCAACGCTGACATCTGGGAGAAAGGGCAATGCTACAAGCAAATGCAGACAGCACTCTGCTCAGCAACTGGCTTGCTTGATCTGGCTGCTGCTGTGGGAGTACAGCCCTGACAGGTTCCAAACCAGGCCCCATACTGAGGCATAAACCTGTTTTTATCCAGGACTCTGCATTTCACCTGTAATCATGACCTAGTAGCAGTTCTGTGGGCAGAGCTGGAGGGGAGGCAAAGGACATCACAAGCCCAGGCCTTGGGAGATGTGGAAAGCTGCCAGGTTCTCACTGCTGCTTGCTCACTGGTGAGTCATGTCTGAATCTTGTCCTCAGGCTGGCAAGATTGCATGCTGTTCCCATTTGGTCTGAGTCCAGCCTTAAGTAGAGAATTACTTTAAGGGCAATGTCTGCTGATATTTTTTTAATTTCTTTTTTTTTAAGCTTTTAATGCTTTGTGTATTTGGGGCTTCCTTTTTATTTTCAGTTCTAGTTTTCTTGGTGTATTTGAAATATTTTTCTCTTCCTGCTTTCCATCTCATGAATTAAGCATCATCTTTTGTAACAAAATTAATATCCAGTTACAAATTAAGATGATATTTGGATAACAGTTAACAGAAGAAGAACTTTTCTTTCTGAAATGAGTAAAACTTACAGAATCATAGAATGCCTTGGGTTGGAAGGGACCACTAATGGTCATCTAGTCTGATCCCCCTGCAGTAAGCAGGGACATCCTCAACTAGATCAGGTTGCTCAGAGCCTCATTAAGCCTGATCTTGAACGTCTCTTGGGATGGGGCCTCCACCACCTCCCTGGGCAACCCGTTCCAGTGTTCCACCACCCTCATAGTAAAGAACTTCCTAATGTCCAATCTAAATCTACCCTTCTTTAATTTAAAACCATTGCCCCTTGTCCTATTTCTACATGCCCTTGTAAATAGGCCCTGCCCTGCTTTCTTGTTGGCTTCCTTTAGGTACTGGAAGGCCACTATAAGGTCTCCCCAGAGCCTTCTGTTCTCCAGGCTGAACAACATTTCTTCCTAGGAGAGGTGCTCCAGCCCTCCCATCATTTGCATGGCCCTCCTCTGGACCCTCTCCATCAGGTCCATGTGCTTCTGGCATTGGGAGCTCTGGAACTGGACACAGTACTCCAGGTGAGGTCTTGCCAGAGTAGAGGGGTGGAATCACCCCTCTCAACCTGCTGGATATGCTTCTTTTGATGCAGCCCAGGATGCGATTGGCCTTCTGGGCTGCAAGTGCACATTGTTGGCTCACGTCCAGCTTCTCATCCACCAGTACTCCCAAGCCCTTTTCCACAGGGCAGCTCTCTATCACCTCATCCTCCAGCCTCTATTGATAATGAGGATTGTTCCAATCCAGATGCAGGACCCTGCACTTGCTCTTGTTGAACCTCATGAGGTTCACCTGAGCCCACTTCTTCAGCTTGTCCAGGTCCTTCTGGATGACATCCTGTCCCTCTGGTATATCGATCACACAATTCACCCTGGTGTTGTCTGCAAACTTGCTGATGGTGCACTCTATCCTGCTGTCTGTATCATTGATGAAATTATTAAACAGCACTGGTCCCAGGACAGACTCCTGAGGGACACCACTTGTCACCGATCTCCACCTGGACATTGAGCCATTGACCACTACTGTCTGGATGAGACCATCTAGCCCATTCCTTATCCACCGAACAGTCCATCCATTGAATCCATATATTCGCCAGCTTCGGGAGGTTTTCGTTTTGGGGTTTTTTTGGGGGGGGGGGGGGGCAGGGGAAAGGAAACAAGATCATACTTAGTGAAAGGTGTGAAAAGAACAACACTTGGTGTAACCCATTTTAGTTTTGAGTGTCATTCCTAAAAATAACCAGATGTTCATAGGAAATATTTAACAAAATAATAATAATATACATGGTGTAATAATCATAAACTTGAGTCTAACCTCAAGATCTTATCTGAGTGAGAATTACGAGATTTTTTTTTTGTAAATTTTTTTTTTTTTTTTCACCTTAGCCATTAATACTTTCAGCTTTGTGGGTTAATACCAACATGGTTGAGGAAGGCTTAGGAGCTACAAAGACATTCTGAAATAAACAGAATTTGGACAGTGTGCACCAGGGCAGGAAACTGGAAAGGACACTTCAGTTCTTTATGAAATGCTGAACTGTATTAACTGCTGCAAGGTACAGGGTTCCGTGATTTCTAATAAAACTAACACATGTAGTAATCAGTTAGATATGTAGCTCCTGCTAAGGAATGCACATGTAGCAAACCTAAGGAAAATGGATATTTTGTATTTCTTCAGAGGAATGCAAACTTGGAAAGGGAAAAAAAAAAAAAGGTATTAAGTAGGAAAATCTAGGTTTAATTTCTGGTCTGGAAAAGTTTTGTCTCATGAGGCTGCAATCTGTGCTCTAGGCTGCCTAATGATGCTAGTACTTGCTTGTTGCCTTGTAAATTAATCATAGGAAATATCTTTGTTGAGAAGATTCTAATACACTTCGTAGATGTAACCTTAGCCAGTGATGCAAAGGGGAAGGCAGAGCAGGAGCCCATTGGGATGTCAAGCATGTGCATAGGTGCTAAACGGTTAGCATACAATCTGAGAGTGTCATTTCAGAACATTCACTTAGGTCTCTTTTTGCATTGTGGAAGGCAGGATATAATAAGCCTAAATGCACCTGCTGCTTTGTTAGAGTTAGCCTGGTGGCCATGCTTTTCACTACATGAGCAGCTGCGTTTCTCCTGTGCCCATGGAAGTGTGAAACAGCTTCAAGCACATAGTCAGCACTTTTTGTTGCTTTTTAACCCTGTGATATTCATTGTTTTGGGTTAAATGAAGCCTGCATTAAGCCCATGTTCATTCTTTGTGCCTGTCTGCAGTAATTCGTGACAGTGCCACTGAATTTGGAAGGACAGCCTGCCCACAGAAATGAAGAGGAGAGAGGTATGTGCACTCACACAGCTGAAGACATAGCATAGCAGTGCATTTTTTTCAAAACAGCACATTTTCTTTATACTCTTCCTTTGAATGAGAATTAAAGCTTGCAGTCAGATCACCTTTGTGGTTCAAAATTAGAAATTCTGGAAGATTGCTGTAGAAATCAAATGGGATAACATGATTTTACTGGTGTATATATAGTGGAACATCTTCTGTCTCCCTAGTGTGAGACATAATTGAGTGGCTAAAATAACAAAAACTTTAAAATCCTGAATGAAACACACATTATACAATGTTTCATGAGAGAAGTGAGATGCTATAATAATTACTAAAAAGTTGGTGAGACTAATAAAGAATGAGTGAGGATTGGCAGGTGTAATATCCCATTGTATTTTAGGTCAGTCTTAACCCTATAGATCTTCTTTTTATTCTATTAAAAGAGGATTTCTTTTTAAAATATGTCTGTGGGTTGTCTCCTTCTCCTAGCCAACAGATGACAAGCATCTCTTGGAATTTCTCTTTGCAGCACTAAATATTTTCCTGTCACTACATTTCTGTCTTGTTTACTTAACCTGAAAAAGAACCCAAATCTCACTGTGTAAAAGTAATCTCATAGCATGGCCGTTGTCCACTTGAAGTTAGGCTCTAGTGACAACTGAATGCAAAGGCTGGGAGATAAAATATGTAGTGAGTAAAGGAAATCCAACAAAGAAAGCAAAAGAACAGGGCAGGGAACCTGTGGCACCTTTCTGCATGTAAACCAGGTTACTGGGGAGGCAGTGAGATTTCTTCCTGGTCTGTGGCAGTCAGTTAGAAATTCCCAAGTAATATCATGGTATCAGAATGGGAAGTGGCTCAGTCTCCAGTAGCCGCTGTCCCTCAGAAAAGTAGTCATCCATTCAGGAAAAGAAAACTTGAATTTTATTTGTAATTGCTTTTGTTTTTAAAGGATGGTAGCTGTTAACATCAGTGTCCTCGGGCTCTGACAGTCCATGAAAATGAGCTCCAACAGAATTGCAGCTGGGAGGAGCATGTGGCAAGACAGTGAGGACTGCCAAACATTGTGTAATACCATTAGCATAGCAGCTTCCACAGATCTGCACTGCTTTCTAAAATGGACACTGCAAAACAAATTTTAGTCTTCATTATAGATCAGAAGTAAAAATGTGGACAACTGAGAGCTTTTATTTAGTTTTCCAGATGAAAGTATCATCCCAGAAATTCACTGGTTCATAATATTTAAGGGATTTCTTTGTACTTTTTAGTAATGTGACACTTAATGAAGTACACTGCATGCTGTACAGCTGAGATATGTAAGTTCCCAAGACATGCGAAGTCTTATAGACAGCAACAATGGCCTGTGAAAACCAGTTTGATAGTGATAAAAACATTAAACTACCTGCAAAAAAAACTCCATACTAATTCTTCCTCCCTATCTCTTCTCAGTTCTGGATTGCAAGACAGCCAAGAAAGCATTCCCAAGAGCTCTCCTCAGTCTGAGTCATTTGTAAACCAGTTTTAATTTATTTAACAGATTTAAAATAACTTTTGAGACTATTTATCTGCCAAAGAATATCTTGCACATTTCATATAATTTGTCTTTTAAAATAAGGTTAATTTTTTTTAATCTTGAAGGTACACCTTACATATCTGAGGAAGAAGTGAGAAAGCAGTAACTCTGGACACTTTATATGGGAAATGGCATTGGAGTACTTGTATTTATCATTGCAGGAAGCCAAATACCGATAAAACTAAAACTGCCAAGTTGTGGGGTTATTATATACAGATGGTAATTAGGCATTTTATGTTGGTTTACGATTAAATTTTCACTCTGAGGGGAATTTTATTCCTGAGGATACCTATAAGCATAAAAAGGTTCCCAAAGGTCTGCCGAATACTTCAATTCTGATAAACAGCCAACTTCAACTGTACAATGATGAACTGTTTGAAAAGCAATCTTTTCCTAGCAAAGAACCATGCTAAATGTTTCCCACTTAAACTGTTACATAAATATTTGCATTTCTTCGACGATATATGTTCAAATTTACATAATGCTGTTTTGATTACTTAATGTAATAATGGAATTTACATGCATGTGCATGAAAGACAGTGTAGCTCCTAATTTCCTCCTCTCAGTGTCTTGCGTGCTTTAAATATATGTACCTGGAGAGGGATGTATACTTTGTAATTTCAGTTAAGGAGGGTATGTTGACTGGACTTACATTAAGTCATGTATGGAGGGAGGATTTATAGACTTCTCTTCATGTCTTTTTATTTGGTTTACTTATTGTTAGCCAGTTCATTGTGTGGAATGCAATGTATTGATCTATGATTTTGATGTGCCAGTTTTATAATCTCAAAAAAATTAAATAACATGAAAACGCCTTTTTGAGAAAAGCCAAGAACTGGAAAGTAGTTATCTGAGAGACTGGAACTTGCTATGCACTATGTTAGAGAAGAATTGCACTTTCTGGTAGTCCTATGGCAATTGGGTTATAAAGGATGGGATAAACTGATATTAATATGGTTACTCAAAGAAAATTATTCCCACAGAATACAATGGCTGAAGCTTTACTGAAAACTTGAAGTATCTAGGCTGCATTTTAGAAGATATTTCAGGAATCTGTTGAACTAGGGAGGGTGATTTGTGGTAATAGTTATGCCAGTGGTACAATAAGGGGTCAAATTGTAAATGCTGAATTTCAACAGCTAAAGAACTTGCACCTCTTTGTCACTAACAGCAATGACAGAAAACATGGCTTTGACTATAGTATCTCCAAGGCAAGAACCGTAACTGACCTCCTGAGGCATCTGAGACAGTTTGTACAGTGGTCTAATGGACTAAGGGGCCATAACAAGTGCTACCATAACATGAACAGTTTTTCATCTACTTCAACTTCAGTTATAACTGAAGATGGGGGAAAATGGGAGAACAAGGTTATGGTTAATATCATATAGGACTAACTGGGTCTGGGGGGATCTGCATGTACTTTCACATGCTTTCCAACCTGACAGATTAATGTCTAGCTTCAGTGTGCATTTGTAGTTTTCATAGAAAAATACTATATTTTGTGCTTCTGAAGAGACAGAATCACAGAATCACTACAGTTGGAAAAGACTTTCACTATCAAATACAACTGTTATCTAACTCTGCCAGGGTCGCTACTACACCATATCCTTGAGCACCATATCTAGATGGCTTTCAAATACATCCAAGGATGGTGACTCAACAACCTCCCTGGACAACCTGTTCCAGTCTTTGATAACCCTTTTGGTAGAGTTTTTCCTCATGTCCAACCTAAACTTCCCCTGGCATAACTTGCTGACATTTCCTCTTGTCCTATCAGTTGTGACTTGTGAGAAGAGACCAACATCCACCTCTCTACATCTTCCTTTCTGGTAGCTATAGAGAACAATAAGGCCTTCCCTTAGTCTCCTTTTCTTCAGCCTAAACAAACTCAGCTCCCTCAGCCACTCCTCAGAAGGCTTATTCTCAAGACCTTTCACCAGCTTTGTTACTGTTCTCTGGACCTGTTCCAGCACCTCGATGTCCTTTCCTATATTGGGGTACCCAAAACTGTACCCAGGTACTCAAGGTGCAGCCTCATCAGTGCCGAGTACAGTGAAACAAGCACTTCCCTGGTCCTGCTTGCCACACTATTCCTGATGCAGGCTGGGATTCCATTGGTCTTCTTGGCCACCTGAGCACACTGCTGGCTCATGTTCAAATGGCTGTCAATCAACACCCCAGGTCCCTTTCTGTCAAGCAGCTTTCCAGCCACTCTCATGCCTTTGATCTCCCTGTTTTAGTCTGTGTGAAGATGAAGGTGTGGATTCCTTCCTTTCTGTGCTGTTTCCTTGAAAAACCATGCATGTGGGCACACACCCATGTGCTGGCCCTGCTGGGGAAAGGAAGAGAGGCAGGTCAGTCTGACTCAGAAATTTGTCTCCTGGTTTGTTTTTTTTTTCTCACCCCAAAGACCAAAGAAAAATGAGTACCTGCAGAGCTCCTACTGTACCTGCCTTTACTCCTGATAATTCTGGAAGAGAAAAAAGACTAATTATACATTGAGTGCTTTCTATATTTAAGCTTTCCTTAGGAAGGCTATAGAATAATCTCTGTTAGTATTCATTCACTGAGTGACAGCTGTTCTAGAAATAGTCTGCATGCCAGCTTTGTCCAGGAAATGTCCGTATTTTATAGTGAACACTCAAAATTATTAAAGGGAGTTAAACTTTGCCTTTGGTACAAAGATTTGCTTTGCTCTTGAATGTGGCAACATTTTATAGGGAACTGCAGCTCATTTTTCATTATCTGGATCATTAGGAGAAAGTATTGCAGGAGCTGGGGAGTGTGAATCAAGGGAGAGCCCATCAAATACATACAGAAACAGTTTATGCCCATTTCTGCTCCTTTTCTCTAGATTAAGTGACAGTTCAGCCACTTGCATGTCACAGAGACCTGTGTAAAGAATAATGCAGTACAATGAAGTGGAGGCAATGGGCGTAGTTGATCTAGCATAAACAAATAACTAGCAATAAACCAAACTGGACTCAAGCAGGCTCTGCACATCCGTGTCTCCTTGATGTGCTGCTGTTGGGAGAATGGTATTGAGTCCATATAGCTGGCTTTCTATCCTGCAAGTTTTATTAACCTGGGTTTCACATAGCCTTACTGGGGAAGCTTTTTGGGGTGTCTGTAAGCATAGTAGATGTTATGCTGTACTCTTACGTTTTCAAAATGGCAATAATATAAAGGGAATGTACAATTAGTCTGTGGAATGTATGACTATGTATGCTATCCAATTCTTATGCCTGTGAGGACAGATAAAGGCTTTTCTATCAATGGATTTGTTTGCCAGATGCTTTCCAGATGAGTACAGTGAGGGTGGAGAAAGGAGTATTTTGGACTCAACACAACTCCTTTGATTCCTTTCATATTTCTTTCAAAACAAACTTTTGTTTATTTTTTAAGAAACAGGGTAAAAAAGATTGGCAAGTAGAAAGCTTTTTAGGGGGAAGATGAGTTTGAGTAGTATTGTATAGAAACATTGGGCATCTTTAGTACTAGAGACATGGAGGAAATTCCTCAAGGCTTTTTTGGATTCTCATAAGGATTTTAGTTTTAAAATCAATGAGTTTTAGCTTTGCTAATGTTGAGGAATGTTCTGTATGCGAGAAGCCTGAAAATAATGAAATTGGCATTTTAATTACTTGCATCACTTTTTTTCTCCTGTGTCCGGTATGTAAGAGGCCACTTGTTCAGCGCATTCTATGAAGCAGAAATGGAAACAAGTTACCACTTTGTTTTCTGCTTACACCCTGACATTTCTAAACAAGAGAAGAATGCAGAACACTTGAAGAAGAAATGATTTTCTCCTAGTTTTGCAAGAAATAAAAAATGAGAGGTTTGAGTGTGATGATTTTGATTTGGTAATGATATGGTTTATGAGAAATATTCAGAATGATTAGAAGTCCCTAGAGAACCAGACATTGTAAACCTCTCTACCAAATATATATCCCAAACTGTGCTTCTTTCTGAAGAAAGAAATGTTACTCATATTTTCTATGCACAACAAACTACTTCAGCATTTGGACAACTGATGAACTATAGCACTACAGAACTATGAATCATAAAGACTGAGGGGTCTAATAGGTAAAGGAGCAAATAAAGAGCAATTGACTGTTCATTACTGTCATTACTGAAAGTGGACCACACTTCAAACAACCAAGCCCACCTTATTCATGTATGGGATTGTTCCCAGGTTTGGTGTTGAGGGTCTTAATAATAAAATTGGACTTTCCACTGAAAAAATGTGTACCCATATCTGTGATATTAGAGCTTATTGCATCCAGAATCAATACTCATCAGTCAGAAAGACAGACTTTATAAGCAACGGCTGGTTGGTTGATGTTAGTTATAACATCAACAAAACTTGTTTGTGAGTGATTCTTGCTGATGAGCTATCAATGTCATTTCCTTCTGGTTACAAGGGAAGGACACATGTTTCCACTTACAAATTATACTTTGTACGATTGACCAAATATATTATCCAAATCTTTAGCTTCAACATGCCTATGGAGGTGCTTGAAATGATCATTCAGCTGGAACTGCAAACTTCTAAGTTAGGTGCAGCCTGATTGTTTAACTCTGAGGAAACAGACAAAAATAATCCAAATGTTGGTTACATCCTTTCCATAAGCCTTTCCAAAGAACAAAATAGTTCTTCTATAGCGGCCTGGGAAAGAGCTGTAAAACACCTCAACACAAAGACTCATGTGCTGAGACCATGATCTGCTGTGTACAGAAGCAGGCAAGTGAGGGAAGAGGGTGGATGTAACAAAGCACACACAGTGTTTGCAGTGAGAATGCTTAGCATAATTATATAGCGCAGACTGAACTGCAGATCTGGAATATCTCATTGTCAGCACCTAGGACTGAAAAATCAGTGTATTTATGCTGTAACTAGTGCTGTTCATTGCAATTATTTCACTTCATTACTGAGACAAGCAGAAAAGCAAAGGTCACAATTTGCTTAAGCTCACTGCTGAACTCATCTGGCAGGAAGGAAATGCCTTCTGCAAGGAAGAATTTAAGTGGTAACCATTACATTCTCTACTTCACTTGTGTATGTGATAAAATTATTCTGATTCCTGTAACTCCTGTATTGCCAGTATGGTCCACACCTCCTTGTCATTTACAACTTGTTCCAAATGACTTCTCCCACTTGGTGAGATGTGTTCCTTTTCCACCACATAGCTTTCAAAGGTAGCAATGTACCAATTTCCTCCTCTCTTAAAAGCCTTCTAAACACTTTCTATGCTGTGTGCAGCAGTCACTGCTTGTTTTGCTAGGACCATATGCCGAGGAGCAGAAAAGTCAATGCATGGCTGCAAGTTAATGATGGAGAAAAAGTGTTCTCCTTGGGTTATGAAACGATTGTTTTTGTGGCTCCAAATACATTAGCCCACTGTAAATGAGTACGTCTCAGTCTTAGCACCCAAGATAAAGTGAGTTTGCAGGAAGATGCTTGTGAAAAGCAGTTCAGATTTTGAGTCCACTTCAATGTCAGTAAAAAAATTGGAATGGCTGTTCCTTGGAATAATAAAATGATTGGATGCTTGAAAAAACTCTGTGGCACTTCATAGGTGTAACTTTAACAGCATTTGCCTTTTAATCATAAAGACATTTGCTGAGCCAAATCATGTTACCTTTGATTATTTGTTCCAGTCAAGTTTGTCTTCCCTCAGGAAAAGACCACGCAATGTGATGCCAAACACATTTTGGGTATCTAAAGTCTATAGCTGTGTCAGTATTGAATTCAGTGGCCATTCCTCTGTGCCTTTTGAATCTTTTGGTTCTCTGTAAAAGCAAACAGTGCGTTAGTGCTACTCTTGTAGTCTGTATTTGTTGTTTACTACTTTTGAGCTGGAAAGAGATACTGGTTCCAATAAAAAGCATCTTAGAGGAGAAAGGCTGTGTAGTTAAAGTAGAAACTGTCGTTGGCTAATACTAGTGGACTGTCTGCATTGGTGTTTTAAGACTTGTACACATCTGTTGCTATTGAATCATAAACAAAGAGAACTTGACAGTTTTAGCGGTATCTAAAGTGTGAAAACTTAATGAGCAAGCAAGGGATCTCTTGTAAGGGCACTGTAACCTGGATTCTGAGATATTTTGGGAAATCCATTTCACCTGTTTTGGGACAGTCTTCAGTCCTGCTGTAAGGAGTTCTTCTGGTATTGAGCAGAGGTCAGTCAGTGTCGGTTAAAAATGATATGTAGCTTAGTGCCTCTCCTAGTACTCACCACAGCTGCCTCACTTAGCTCTATGGGAATGTGTTCCTGATAGTTTGGTTTCAGAAACTCGAGCATATTCGTATTTATCAAATGCAATTTTAAGATTTCCACTTTAAGATTAGTATTGAAAATTTAAATTAATCTGAATTTGGAATGAAAATAAATTAAAAAAAAAACCCAAGACAAACAACACACTTGTTGCAGAGCTCTAATTTCTGTCTCATTCTTGGCAAACAAGTGCTACTGATGCAGGTTTTAATTTGTTTCAGTTTACTGTGTATTTTATTTGTTGGGTTGGATTTTTTCATTATAAGTTATTTTGGAGGGTCTTTTTGTGGTTACTTACAAACCTGAGAGTGTTGTAAAGTAGTTTTCCCAAACACACCCCAAGAGGAACGGTGAGAATAGGTGATCTTCCTGACAGCTGCATGCTTGTTAGCTCACAACACACTTGTTAGCTCATGCTGGAATTATAGACTTTTCTTGGCTTCTCTAGAGTATCTGCAGCTGGATCAAGAATTGCAAAGCCTTCTTCCTCACAGTAACAGCTAGCAGTCTTCTTCTGATGAGCAGAAGTACCAAACCAAGAACCGCTTAATGTAAAAAGAGAAACCCTGAAAAAGACCACAAGCTCCATTTCAGGCTTTTTAATGCCTACAGTATAGAACAGGAATGCAGAAAAGAAAAGAGACCCTAACACATCAGAACTGATAAAAGCAGATACAAAGGCAGTCTTGGACACCTCTTGGGCTCCTGCAACCCTCATGCTTCTTAGCTGATGGAAAATAGCAAAGTAGATGACTGTTCAATACAGTCCTAGATTATTATTTTCTGGAGTTCTTCTAAATCATTCTTAACTGAAAAAAAGCCAAAGAAACTGCAAGGATAAAAAGTAGAGCAGTTCTAACAAAGTTCCCACGTGTACTGGGAAGGGTGCTGGTGGTATGAGGGAGGGGATACATAGCAAGGTTCTGATTAAGTGACTTCTATTCAGGTACCCAGACCTGAAGGAAATCAGTCATTCCAGAGGATGCATTCAGGCAACTCAGCACTCAGTTATTTGACCAGTTGTTACCACTGTGCTGTGGTTGGTTGATCATAGGCATTTCTTGTGCATGGGAGAGAAACCAGATGGGCCATTACCTGGCAGCCCAACCAAGGAACTATTGGGAGCAGCAAACTAGCAGACATGAGGGAGGGCAAGTGTGGCATCTGACTGTAAAATACTTCATGTTAGCCTGGTCCTTACCTAACAGTCCTTGTATTATTTGGTATTTTCTTCAACAGAGTTAATTCCCCATGAGTTACGAAGCCTATCCAGATAGGCTAGGTCTACTACATTTCCTTAGTTTTAAAGAAAGAAAAAAATGTCCTCTCAGGGGAAGAGATCACTTTACTGGATGCTTTCTGCCTGTGATAAGTATGTATTGTTTTGTCCTCTTTTCAGTTGCACTCATATATGTAGCTGCTCTTTTTCTGGAACCTTGTTCTAAAGCTCTTCATATTGTTCAGCTCAGAAAAACAAGTCTGTTATGGTCTCATCAGTTGTTCCTTCTTCCCTTTATCTGAGCCTTTAATGTTCCCATGTCAAAGAGCCCTGTTTCTGCTTTGCACAAGGTATTACACCTCCTTGCCACCAGTCTCAGTGCCCAGTACCAGGGGACTCTGCAAGACTATGACAGGCCTAAATACAAAGTGATGACCTTAAGTAGGTAAATCTGGCTGCATAAACTCTGTTGTAAATGTTGTCATACTGATGGTAGTTCTCCTGCTGCTCTTGGAATATGAAAGATAAATGAACATTAACATGCTGGAGCTATCTACTACTAATAAAACTGTTCTTAACTCTTTATAGAACTTACGGAGCTCTCTAATGCATAGCTATAACTTAACTACCTCTAGGGAGAATCAAGAGCTTTCAGTGGGAGTACAAAAAATAATGCATCATTTAGGGCTGTCTGCTTGGCAAACCCCTTGACTTTCCTGCATAAACTGCAGATTAGGAAAAACTACTATTTTTACACCCACCCTTGGATTACCTATTTAGCAGCAAAGTCTTGTACATCACTTGCAGGTTAACAGACACTCAGCAGTTTCCCCTTGACACTTCATTTCTCTGTTCAGACTGTATTATTCCTGATTTTTTTCCTTTGTATAGAGTTGTGGCTTCAGTAAAGCACCATTGTTTGCTTAGGTACTTGTTTTCTGTTCAGTGTTCAGGACACCTGAAACCTCAGCTATATCAAAAATCCTTAATGAAGTATTCAGAGTACATTTTTAAAAGGTATTCCTCCATCTAGCTGTAAACCTGTACTCTCTCTACTCAGACTAACAAACATGAGGAAAAATATATGAACTAAAATTTTATTGGTCTAATCAATCCATTCATGCTCAGTCCAGTGCACAAAACTAATACTGAAATAAGTAACATTTACAGGTGAACTCTTCCTTTTTTCCAGTAGACTTACAGTATAAGCTCAGCTTTAACATTCTGGAAAACAGAGAAATATTTTGTGATTTGTGGTACAGGGCATCCATTATTAGTTAGACATGAAACTCTGTTTAGAACATGCATTATATGTCACTACATTTCCACAGCACCCCTTAGCCCATGTAGCTTGGAGTTGCACTTTCTTGTAACAAATTTCAGCTGGATAGACTTTTCTGTGTGAAAGGGAGGCATGGTGGTGGCCTTTCTTTTGTGTTTCAGATGGCAGGAGGAAGGGGCCTGGCAAGTGTTGTGCTCTCCCATGTTTGAGAAAGGTGAAGTGAGGACACAGCCTGAGCAATCAGAAAAAAGTATCAGTGGGAAGAGAAGCACTTGTGTTGTAGCTTCCAAGGAGAGGGGGCAGGGTAGGATGCATGGATAGTGGCACAGACTAGAGCTTGCTAGCGGCAGGTTAGAACAAGCAACTGCAATTTCAGCAGACACTTTAACCAGACTAGACTGAACCAGCAAGAGCACAACCCCAGTTCTGCAATGGCTACATATATAACTGAGCCTTATCGGTAGCTCCTCACTGTTCAGGCGTGACTCTGTGAAACCCTAACAAGACAGGGTATACAGGGATCTTCATGCCCCCTTGACTGCTGCAGAGAAAGAAGTTTCTTGTTCCTTTCTTCAAAGAGTCAGCAGTAGGATGTATAACAAGTCATCACTAATGAAAATAACTTTAAAAAGTCATTCCCCGAGAGGTATTTGTTTCAAGTACATCACCGGTGCTGACAATTCAGAGGTAAACAACATTCATATTGAGTCTCCACCAGGGCTAGAATTGTTGACCTGCCAATAATGACAAACACTTGTCATAGTAACTGAAGTAGATGACCAAGATAGCTGGCCTCCTGATAACAAAAGTTGCTCCTTTCAGTATTGTCATAGTTCACACAAGTATATACACTCTACTACAGGAGGATGAAGAGAGGTTTCCTACTGAAGTCCATGTAGATCTGATGCATTATGCAAAAGTTCATGAGCACACATCTCCTGACACTGGTAACAACTGCTGTTCTTGCTTGGAGCCATTAGCAGCAGTGAAGCAAAAATTGCTGTGGTCTTCCAAATGAGATTTTTCTGGTGTTTCTTCACCAGCCATTTCTTGTACCTCTGCATAATTTTGTTACAGTGGTTACAGTAGACTTTGGTATAGCTGAATTGTAAAAAAAATTTGATAAGCAATGGGGGAACTGTCAGCCACTGCCCATCCCTGAAGTAATCTGCATAGTGCTGTGTGAGGCTACACAGTGGTACTGTTGACCGGATATTGAAAACTAGGGAACTCAGCTTCACAACATGTGTAAATTGCTGATAAGACAGGCAAGCTTCAAAAGTAGCAAAAAGCACATGCCAAGAAAATTATGTATGCAAATATGTCTTTTAGCCAGTTATCCAACATATCCTGCAATCTAGTAAAATCTGTGTAACACATAAAGGATGGTTGTGGGTAGTTCAGTTGAATTCCACCTGCTGGGTTTGGCCAACCAGCACTTGTTTAGTCACTGACAGACCAGCCTCATGATTGCTGCATCATGCTCCCTTAATAAAAGATGTCTGGCTGAGCTCTGCAGCTGGCCCTTTCTGTTCCCCAAAGGAGTGGGATTAGGAATGGACCCTGGAACAAGGAACCTGAGGCCAGTGGAAAACAGCAGGACTGCTAGTGCCAATTATTGTGTAGGATCTTTGAGGTCTAGAAAATGTTGATGCTGGAGGAGAGAGTGGCCAGCAGGACAGACTGCAACAGACACATCCAGCAATAGTGCAACTGATG
Source organism: Todiramphus chloris collaris (assembly GCA_025345505.1). Classification (NCBI taxonomy): domain Eukaryota; kingdom Metazoa; phylum Chordata; class Aves; order Coraciiformes; family Alcedinidae; genus Todiramphus; species Todiramphus chloris. Next base: position 1,817,869 of record JANVCC010000039.1, on the reverse strand, counting down.
GATGTAACAGAGCAACCATAGTATCACAGAATCACTACTGTTGGAAAAGACCTTTAAGATTGTCCAACCATTATCTAATTCTACCAGGGCCACTACTACACCATATGCTTCAGCACCATATCTAGATGGCTTTCAAATACATCCAGGGATGGTGACTCAACCACCTCCCTGGGCAGCCTGTTCCAGTCTTTGATAACCCTTTTGGTAGAGAAGTTTTTCCTCATGTCCAACCTAAACCTCCCCTGGCTTAACTTGCTGTAATTTCCTCCTGTCCTGTAAGTTGTGACTTGTGAGAAAAGACCAACATCCACCTCTCTACAAGGTCCTTCCTGGTAAATGTAGAGTGCAATAAAGCCTCCTTTCAGCTTCTTCAGCCACTCTGGAAGCTTTCAAGCCACTCTGCAGTGTTGTGTGGGGTTGTTGTGGCCCAAGTGGACAACAGTAGCATGGAGATCAGTTTTGGCTGTAAAGCATGTACACAGTCTTTGGTTAATGTTTAATCATCTCAGTCCATGGTCTAAAGTCACAGCAGCATCTGCAGTCCAGAAGTATCACAGACTGGCTGGACACAGGGCTGGGTTAGCAGTCCCTCAGGACTGAGAAGTAGCACAGTCCTTCCCTGAGAGATGCAGGATCGTCAGTGTGTTTAGATATCTGTGCTTCTCTGCCGTGTACACAAATCGACACAATAGATGCAAATGAAAATCCTGAGTCCATTTTCATGTTTACCTTGTTTTCCGGTAGGGTGTGTTTGTAAATGATTGCTAGTTAAGCACAGCGAGTATTGCGTAGGTGCATTAGGGGATCACGTAGAACGTTAAGGGATCACGTACACATTGCTGGCATTGAATCAGGCACTGGGAAAGGCAGAGCTGAGACAGTCATAGGTGGAGCTGTCTGAGATAGCTGCAAGTGCAAGTTTCACAGACTTCTCTCAGAACATTGCCTGCAGGGCACAGATGTGATATGAGGGGATGAATACACTCCTATCTTTGTTGCATGTTTGTAATAACATGACTGGTTTTGTTTCTGAAGCTGAGCTGTTAAAATAATGTTGCTCTTCCTCCTACAGTGCTTTAACTGCCCCATAGCAGATGAAGTGCCTCAGTGTTTATCCTGAGCCCTACTATATTGGATGCCTGTTCAATAAACATTTTTCCTTCTTGCATGCTAAAGCAAAGGACCAAACCTGGAGGTGTAGGCCCAAAGGAGCACTGTGCAGGGGTGGCTGCAGGATGCTGGTCATCTAAGAAGTCAGCAGTGTGCAGGATCACTTTTGAGACTAACTGTGAAGTGCAGTTCAGTGTGACAAGTCTGTGATGATCAGCGGCACTGTAGCTCCCTGCTCTGCCTGTGCCAGAACCACTTGGTTGTGAAATAACTGTGATGGGCTTTTAGACTCTGGGAGTAGGGACTTGCTGACACTCATTATCCCACCACCTTCCTGATCACACTTTGCTTGCTGCCCTTTGACTTGAGGATTATTTTCACCGCTGTCCTCAGTTTGTTTAAAGCCTGGATTTCATGTGCTGAATTTTCTTATGAATGTTTGTTTCACAACACTGAGAAATTTCCCACCAGAAGACAACCTCTGCCTTGTTTATTTGAACATATTTCCCTTCAAATTTTTCAAACTTTAAAAATTCCACTCAATATCAGAGGCTTTGTTGGTAGTCATACAACAGTAAATGCCTTTTCGAAAACAAAAAACAAAAACAAAACAAAACAAAAAACAAAAAACAAAAAAACAAAAAACAAAAAACAAAAAACAAAAAAAAACAAAAAAAAACCACACACACAAAAAAAAGAAAAACTGAAAACTCCACAAACAACTGATCATGAGTCTCCTTTGTATAGTATAGGTCTGCCTTATATTAAATGCACCAGATCAACATGGGTATTTTATGTAAGCTTGAATTTCTTTGCATTAGCAACCAAGGAAGGACTGCCTTGGTGTTTATAAATACTGATAGAAAACCCAAACAAAAGTTCAAACCACTGTGTTGTCTCCTCTTCTTATTTGTCTAATATGGATACAGGAATCTTATCTGTGTTTTTAAAAATAAAAACTTAGGAGATCAAAGGACATCATAGGAAGACTGGATAAATATTTATGGATTCCAGTTGAAAAATAACTAAAGCTATGAAATCCAAATAGTTAGGAGAGTCTTTCCTTCCCCAAATAATACTTAGACCAGTCTGACCTGTATCTTATTCTCCTAAGTTTTAATAGAAGGTTTGTTTTATATGTGGTTTTCAGCAGGCCTGAGGCCAGAGAACAGATCTGAACTGGTAATGCACATAACAAGGAGCCAGGGGTTATTTTACGACTTTAGGAGAGCAAGCATGTTCTTACATGATAAGGGATCATAACACAGTGATACTGAAATTTCTACCATTCTTTAAGACTTCAAAGCAATTTTCATTGAAAGAAAGATTTGCTGGTTTACATCCTGTTTAAATTTAAATTCTTTATTGCACAGTAAAGTGTTATTTATTTGTTACTGGGTATTTATTTTTTTGTTGTATGAATTGGTTGTGCCTTTACTCTAAGAACTTAATCTCTTGGTGTAAAAAGAAGCCTGTAATCTACCTGGGATGAGTTTCTTTCTTAAAAGAATTTTGGGGGAAGAAATGCCAATACAAGCTGAAGATTTTGTGGTAGTTTGTAAACTACTGCTTTGGTATTGGAATCCAGGTCCAGAGCCATCTGCTTTGTTTGTCACTGGTATACCTATTTCTCCTGTGTTGCAATTCTCCTTTTCTCATGAACCTCTTCTATAGAATGTACTACCCCATATACTTTCTCTCGTAGTGATGAATGAAAATGAGGCAAAACCATTGTGTATAGTCACAAGTATTTATTGTAGCTGCTTCTGGGTTAAAAACTTGGTCATCTAACAGAAAATTCTTTTATCAGGTTTAAAGGAGATAGAAATTGTGATGTGTTAGGGAAATGCATAATCATAATGCTTTAAATTCAATGCTGTAATTTCTAGGGAGTTAAAAAACAAAACCAAACAAAACAAAACCAAACAAAACAAAACAAAAACAAAACAAAAAACCCACAAACAAAAAAACCACAACCAACCAGCCAAACAAACAAAAACAATCAATCAATCAAACAAACAAAAAAAAACCCCACAGAAAATCCTTTTTGGTCTATAGATCTGTTGTATTGACCACCCTACCCTGGGGCTCACCCTGTTTGCAGTCTTTAACTGTTCCAGAAGACTTGGTGATTCTGACCACTTTGTGAGTGAGAGTGTATTGTTCTAATACGTCTTGATTAATGATAGTGACACTGTGTCTCTGTGGAGTGAAAAGCACAGATCTGTTGGGGCTCCTGTGTATTACTGATGAACAAAAATAAGCTTTGATCATTCTCCGAGCAGTAGCATAGGTAGGGGATGTGTAAGAGTTCACATTGTGTCTAGATTCAAATTCAAAAGGCCCAAGGACAATGGTTTGAAATGATTAGACTCAGTATGGTTTCAGAAACGGGTCTTCTGAGAGATTATTATTTTTCCAAGTAGATAATATTTAATTCTTCTATGCTAGGGAAAGGGCAGTGTCTTCCGGTTAAAAACTTCCAAGCTGAGACAATTTATTCCTTCCTATCTCCTAATGATGAATAATAGATGTGTAGTTTTGAAAACAGTGAGTGAAGCAGAACAGGCTTGGAGGTAAGTTATGCTGAATTGCTGGATCTGTCTCAAAGAAGGTACAGCATGTTATCAGCTCTGAAGAGGAGCATGGAGAAGCATGCTGAAGAACAAGCTCCAGTTGCACTGCTCCACCAGTAGAAAAGAAAAACTGCTATGAAAAGGAGAGCATAAAAGGAGGGAGTTCCCTGTCTTCTTCTAACTTAATGACACCTCCCTTTTTGTGGGGAAAAGGAGAGAACTGGTACCTAAGGAACAGACTTGAAGAATGTGTTGGTTTTTTTCTGCAGCACTACAATCAGGAGAGGGTTAACTTCTCCTTATGTTTAACTTCAGAGGTTTCACATGAGATATCTAGGTTGTGGATTTTTTTATATCCTTCTTTCAAGGAAAATACTTCTGAAGATTGTTGAGGAGCAATACAGCAATGTTATGAAAAAGTGTAATTGTGCAACTGTATTAATAAATTATCACAGTATTTAAAGGCAAATTCTCAAACTTGACACAGCCTTCACAGCTTATGTCCCTTGTCTCCTGTTATTTATAATTTAATATCCTGTCCTGAAAGAACATGCCAGGTTTTAGCCAGATGAGTAGCTATACTGAAAAGGCTTATCATATGAGCACAATCACATACATTGACTGGGGACACTATCTGTAAATTGTGTGACCAGGCATTTAATCTGTACATGATAAATTCTGTTTCCTTGCTGTGATTTTTAATATAATAAAAAAAAAAAAAAAATTAAAAAAAAGGATTAAACTACTGGTATATTTAGGTAAAAAAAAAGCTACCTTCACTATAATCACTAACTTGGTGGCATTAAACTGGGATTATCATTAGTGAAGATACTCAAACACATCGTTTCCTTGCTCTATTTGGAAGTTGAGTCCATAAACTTTTATGAGCTGTAGTTTAGATAATGTTAGGAAACAGCTTGTCTGGAACTAAAATTATCTCATTGTTTGAAACAGGCAGGGACAGGTTTTTGACTTTTCTGCATTGGTCTATTTGCTATAAAATAGATCTTATCTTTTCAGTATTATGGAACTGTGTGTTATATTTCTCGTTTTATACATGGAAATACAGTACGTATGGTTTCTTGATGTCTTTGGCTGCATGTGGATACAATAATTAATGATCTAGTTCATAAGAAAAGAGTACTATGCAAAAAAACAAAACAAAACCTGAGTTTATATTCTGTTGTGACTTTTTTTAAGAGATTCTCAGGTTTATCTTTGTGAGTATCTTCATGACTGTTAAAATTTTGCTTCCTTTGACATATTCCCCTCACAAATGGGATTAACTGCATGCTGCAGGCTGAGTATAAATTCATTTACATAGTAAATCAGTGGCAGAACAAAACTACCATCCAGGTTTTCTGCATTATCTATCTGTCTTGACTTCTATGAAGCAAATGGTGACTTATTTCTAGCTTTTTTGGATTTATATAGATTTATAGCCTAAATCCATGGACGTCTTCTCCTTTTCAATAGCCTAAAGAAAACCGTTGACTTTTTAAATGATAATGTACACTATCAGCAAACTGAAATGTGCTGCACGTATGGATAGCACTAATGAAAGACAAGACTGAGGGCTTTGTTTGGTTTTTGGTTTTGGGTTTTTTTCCCACTAGGATAATATACTTAGTATATTCTGGTCAGTTATAGCTAGGGAAGAAGATTATTTTTGTACAGTGTTATTTCTGCAGCACTCAGTAAAAATTTATTCTTGCTGATGGTAGCTGAATCTCAGGGAATTACTGTTCTTGCACAAAAAGATGCTCTCAAAGAACAGTACTAACTGTCATAGGTCCACGGTTTTAGACAGTCACTCTTAGCAGGAGTTCACACTGTGCTCAAACAAGTTCAGTGTTGTTTGCACTGACAATGTACCGAGTGAGTACTCCACCCAAAAGCAGAGCCAAGGTCTTGGAGGGAACATTGCTGAACAAAGGCACAGTCAGGAAGGAGCCTGGAATTTGTCATGTTCATATCTATTGTTCAGCCCCACCACCTCCATCTCAAAGCCCCCAAATTTTCAAATTCAGGGCTTTGACTCAGGCTGACTTTTCACTTATGTCGCTTGTTTTCAGAATTTTTTTTTTCCTTTTTTCTTCTGACAAGTATTGTTAAAAAAATTCAGCTCTCTTAGAAGTGCCCCCTTTCTGCTATGTATTTCTTAATTGAGTTCTTGGCATAAGGAGGGGAGAAACTATTCCTAGCTATTAGAGTAGCTGTGTGAACTGGGAAAGCCTCCAACTTCTAGAAATACATTTAAAGGCTTCAACAAGATCCAAATTTCCAAATAATTTTTACTCCTTTGCTTGGTCAGCTGTCAGTATTTGATGAATAGGGCGGGACTATTGTCAATATTTAACAGCTCAACACAAATATTATTCTTCATACATTATAAAAATAATATCTGAAATGCAAATCAAGTGCTTTATTCTCTGGTTTGGTAGTAACAGAAGTAAGTGATAAAATCTCCTTGCCTCCACACAAAGGCATAGAGAGGGAGGAAAATGTTACCAGTGGTAACAGTCTTCCCTGCTGGGAAACAAAACAGTGAGATTCCTCACTCCTCCTACCTAAAGTCATGTCCTGAGGGGAGTTCTGTGATAGATTTTTGCTGTGAAGTGTTTCTGAGTAAGAAATAGAAAGGTAGGATTATTAATTCGAACGAGAATACCAGTGAAGTCTTCAGTAATGGAGCTCCTCCTATCTTCAGCTGCACATTGTCAGGACCCCTTGAACTGCGCTGCAGTCATATTACCATACAAGATGAAATTATTTCTGGAACTTTCCCTATATTCAGAGACATTCCTCCCCAAAAGCTACTGTTTGGCATTAGCTTGCTGGATGGAGCAATGACTATGACTATGGAGTTATCCTCATTTAGAAAATCAAGATGTGGTGTAATCAAAGTGAGGTGGGTTTAATGAGCATCAGAAGCAGGCCTGGGTGTCACTTATTAATCCTGTATTCCAGAATGGTTTCCCATGATTTTAAATCTTTAGAAACATACCAGCTATGTAATTGTTTGAGACAATAGCCAGGAGATACTAGTTTCTTAACTGAAGGAGAGAAATTGAGTGTAAGATGACTCAGCAACAGCCACGCTCAGTGAAAACAGAGTTTAACTTGCAAGGAAGTATCAGCAGTTACAGTTCATTGTAATTCCCCACCAGTTTACCTAGAATTAAATTAAGTTCTTATTAAACTGCAAGATGAAGGCAACTGGCCAACTTCTGAGTGGTTTGTTTGTTTTTTAACTGAACAGATCTAATTTCAGGTTTCTTTGAGGTTCAGTCCTTAATGTGCTTTCTGCAGGAGTAAACTGCTGTCCCTCATAAAGACTGTGTTCTCCTTCATAGCTCCTGTATTAAGTGACTTCTCTGTCCCTATTACCTGCTGCTGATCCAGTGATCAGAATTTAAATCTGAATTCTACTTACTGGGGTAAAGCTCAGTCCTGCGTACCTCAGCAGGGTTACTTTTGTTGGTAGCTAGATTAAGCCACCACCCACAGAAACAAAGGGTAAGGAACAGAGCCAGTTTATGCAGGAGAGTTTCAAAACTAGCATTGTTTCAGGTTTGGCTTTGGTCCAGTGTAAAGTGCATTTTGTGTGCTCCTAGAACTGCCCTGTAGAAAAGAACCTAAGGTAGCAGGAAACAGCTCAGTTATTAGAACTGTAGTTTGTTGGTTACTCGTAAATAAATGTGAGTAGATCCAGGAAGAAACACAACTAGCAGTAAAACTTGATTACTCCATTTTGTCCAAAACAGTCTGTTTTACTGTTATTAGAATTAGTTCTTCTTCAAATCCTTTACTTTACTTTATTATTAGAGCACTGCTAGTGTGTTTCAACTATCATCCACAAGAGTGTGAGCTCAAAGCCCTTTCCATTCTTCTCCTCTCAACCACACAGAGAAGTCCTCCATTAAGAAATAGAACACTGAGCAATCTTGACTTACGGACTGAAGGACATCTCAGTGCACTTTAAGCACCACATGCTCCTGTATGCTGGTTTTGTTTCTACTTTGTGTTCTTTCTCATTAATGACAACAGAGCAATGGTACCATCTTTGCTCATGAAGTCCTAATCATAGATACTACATATTTCTAAATAGGTAAGACATTTCAGACTCGGGCAAATATCACATCAGTCACAAATAGTTCATATAAATAGACAAATTTTCTTCATACTTAACTGTATGAAATATTAAATAAAATAAAATAAAGAATAATTAAAAAAAAAAAAACCAACAACAACCCCCAAAAAAACGAAGACAAAAGTAGAGATTGAAAGATTCCCTCTCAGTGAATACAGACTACATGTGCATCTGAAGTTTTTGCACTGGACTTGCCCTTCAGCTTCTGTGATTCTGGTTTGTTCAACCTCCTCTTAATTCTAAACTCCAAATCTAGCATTACTAGACAGGAGAGTGTAAGGATGGGAGTGAAGGGGGATGGTACTCGTTTAAACTGTACTTTTGAAGACAAGGAATGAAACACAGATGGTACATTATCCTGAACAGTTAAATCCTGCATTGTACTAATTCTTTCAAAGTACAGCATTTCAGTCTAATGTTTTCACTAACTAGTAGCTCACATATGTCTTGCCATATTTGTCTGGTTATTTTATTGTGATCTGAGTAAGTCTACTGCTTATATTTGAATTAGCAGCAGCTACAGCTGAGAATACAATGCTGTCCAAAGGAAAGAAGCATAATATTAATTTTCATCAGTTTATTTCTGTAGGTTTTCTTTATTTGAGAGAACAGAATAATAACTATTTCCTTCGAGAGATATTTGTAACCTTTGCAACTTTCCTATCAAGTGTAGCCAATGAGCCGTGGGGTGCTGGGGAAGGCTTTGCGCATGTCCATACACTTCTTGTCAATGAAGAAGGAATTTGTCTTCACAGAAATATCATATTCCAGCTTTGATTTGTTGAGCATCAGTTTCTGCAGAGTATCATGGGCTTCTTGCAGACGTTGCTTTAAGATCTGTAAGGTGTTACCTAGAGTGTAAACTTCAGTGACAAGCCTGAAAAAAGAGAAGGGGACAGATTGCTCACATAACTTCAGCAGTCCCATAGCACGTTCCTTTTTTGACAGTGGAGAGGTCACACTTTCAGGCAGGATTTGAACAGCTGTCTTGGACTGAATCAGTATGAAACCTATTTTCCAGACTAGCTTGTGTAACACCTATAAGTGATGATTTCTTGCTTGCATTGACCTTGAACAGCAGATTAAGCCACTCTGATATATCTAATTGCTATCTTCTTCACTTGCAGCTTCTCATTTGCATAGCCTCCCTAGAGCTAGCATGGCTGTGTTGAGAACTTGCATATAGTCCTGTAGGGACCTCCTTTTGGGATGGATGTTACTGGAGACTGTTGTAGTTGATGACAGCTTAAACTTGTGTGCTAAATAGCCTAGATTTGGTGCAGAAGCACATTAATTGGAACAAGAGTCACTTGCCAGAATAATCATTGAGTGTGGAGCTCTGAAACCAAGATTTTCTGTGAGCTAATATTAGCCACATTTTTTCCAGTGGCTTATTAATGGGATGTGGCAAATCTTCCTTTGTAATTAGTGAAACAGTAAACTCTGTTTAATACTATCAAGTTTGTGCTTTGTCTAATATTCTATTATTTGCTCAAACTATAAGAGAGATTGATTTTTCAGACTCCACTTTAACTTGTTTTGGCTAGTCTCAGTTGTTTCAGCACAGGAAAAACTAGACTTTATTAACTTGTTTTCACTCCAATTCCTTCAACTACAAAGTTGGCAGCACACACAGAGAACAAGTGCCAACATCAGTACTTCCTTTTAAATAAACAGCAAACTCAGATAACATTTACATGTTACAAAGTAGTTCATTTGATATTTTCTTTCCCTATTACAGCTGAGCTATTGGACTGAATTCCTTCTTGCTTTAAACCACATGAGAGAAATAAGTTTATATTATTTAAAAGCAAAGAATCCTTAAAAAGTGAATTAGCAAATGGTTTTATTTCTTAGATAGGAATTTGTCTCTAAGAAATTACACTTTGAGATATGAGCTCAACCAAAAACTGTGATAGAAAAAAGTGCACAAATTTCAAATACCCCCTCAGGATTTCTATCTGTAATTGCAGTTATGATGAACATAATAATCAGTGATTTGGATCAGCTAAAGCATCCATCATAACCTGGTCTGGGTTAGGAAGCTCTGATAGAGCAAAATTTATAGGCACTGGAGGAAAGAGAACAGGATATGCTAATTATCTGTCAGTTTAACTACACCTACTAAACAGAGTACTTACAGAAACATTTTAGTTAAAATATTAGAAATCAGACTGACACAAAACTTGTGTGTATGTTAAGCTTAAAATACTTCTGAATAGTTGCACAAAAGCTTGTGAAGCCCTTATACAACCTAGAAGCTAGTAGGGGTTAGACTGATTCAGAACACCTATGGACTTCTTGGGTTTTAAGTATGTCAAGTTAATGTCCTTTCACTCTAATTGAAGAAAATATGGAAAGACATTCTCATGTTCCAGTGGCTTCAAATGAAGCTTCCAAACTTTTTTTAGACAGCATCACTGATAGTTGTGGGAAGAAGAAGGGATAATGTGACATTCTGCATTTTTTCTCCTAAATCAAACAAGTTTTCTATCTTGAATCCACACGATCCTACTGACCAGGCTGGTATCAACTATAATGCTGCAGACATTTTTGTAAAAGAGGTATTCAGGGAGGAAGCAGAGAGGGAACAAGACTTACAGTGAATATAAAACTGGAATTGTGTAATAATATTTAAGGGCATCTTTTGTATTGTGCTTGGTTTTCTGAATAAAGCTGACACTAGCTTATTTGCATACCTAATTGACAGAGTGGTGGTAACGAAAGTGGCAAATTATCTATTCCCATAGTAAATGTAGCTAAGTGAGCACTACAGTGTAATCATGTTTTTTCTGTTTTGTCCCAGCTGGATTCCATCTAGAACAGGCACGATTTAGGTGACGTGAAAAGCCATGTGTATAAAACTATTCCAATGGATATAAAAGAATTCAGATCCAAACCAATATTTTGTGACAGAATGGATGTGGAGAGTAGAGCATGAAGCTGAAGAGATCTAATATATGGCTACACCAAAGGAAATGTCAAGATCTGATTAAGGAGGTATGAGGCTGAAAAAAGATATATTGCATTGTACAATTTGTGGTTTAAGGAGTTAGAAAAAAATGAAGAAATGCCAGTAAAATAAACTATGATTTATTGCTGCTTCTTTGTTTGAATAGAAGGTTTTTGAGCTGATTAAAAAAAAAAGTACTCAGTTTAAGCATCATGTAATTCATTAATTTCACTGTATGTGCAGCTGTTCTATATAGTGGTATTTTGCTAGAGACAAAGGTAAAAAGGGAGTAGTTTTCTACTTTTCATGAAAACACACAAAATTCTTTTACTGGATTGTGAAGTTCACTCTGGCTATGAGAGGAACCCTCGTGCAGTATTTCTTGAGAAACCCCCCACAGAGCACTTTGAAGGCAGTATTTTAAATAAGGTATACTCAATCGGGTTCTTTTGGAACATTGATGTGTTCCAACTGGATTGAGGGGAGATATATGGGATTGAAATTCAGAAGAACTTTCTTCAGTCATTAGGGATGGAAGGCTAGTATCTCGGGCATCTGCTTGGATACCCAGAAAGACAAAATACACACTATACAATGGATCATAGAACAGGGATCACCCAGCTGATACCAACATGTGCTGGGAAGCCCCCACAGCTGTATAGCCTGAATGTATGCTGAATGAGCTAACCAAGATGATGTTGGAGTCTCTACACGGTTGAAAGTTGGTTGAGGCAGAAAAAGATGGTGCCTCATTCTTATTGCAGTTAATTCTTAAAGGAGCTTGACCATTAGATTTTTTTTTTTTTTTTTTTTCCAAATTTCTTAATTTTTTTTTGGATTCTTTTTTTTCAAATTTTTACTATGGATACTGGGATACTATGTTTTCTAAAGTGAAATCTTGTGTTTCACACAGAATGGAATTAAAATCAATTCTTAAGTCCTAATTCGGACATGAGGCTGAATCCCAAAACATATCAGCCAGCAACAAGCAATTGAGCTCTTAATTGTCCTGGGAGAGGGACTCTAAATGCAACTATATACACTGAACATTAGATGTTTTGGCCCATTATTTCAATGTAGCTTCTTGGATTTTACCTCCCTCTCCCAGAATTGGCATCACAATGTAATGAGTTCAATTCCAATCACATCAAACTGATTCACATTGTCACTAAATTTGCTGTTCTAGAGTAGCTGATGAAGGCAAGGACAGAGTAGTCTGGCCTTTACTTACTGAAACTGAGGTGCATCACGGCAAAGTTCTATATTGGGTCGTTTAGTTCTTCCCTCCAGGCGGGTCTGAGCCACTTTCAGTGGGTACTCCTTTGCCTTTATGGATCTCTCCAGTAACATGATTGTATCTTCTGTCTGGAAGATTTCCTGAAGTATCTGTACAAAGCAGAACATTCCTTGTAAGCCACGCGTACATACAAAATCGGAACTCACCCCAGCTTTTAAACACTCCTGTTGGAACTGCTTCCATTCTGGCATGTCATTTTGCTTAATTTAGGGGAGGAGATTACTATAAACTCACATCAAGAAGACTGATTTGTATAACGTTGGCTTAATCTCACCATTTCTTTAAAAGGACATATGGTAATAAAATCTCACAGGAGAGCCAGAAGGAGGGAGCTATACACTCATACACCACATGAAAGCATTTAATGAACTTGTTCCTGGAAAACAGACTAACAACATCCACTAAGAAAAGTACCATCTCTTTCCTATTAGAAAATTAAGAAATTTGTAGGGAGATTGGAATATAAATTTGCTACAAGCAGAAGAGAAGCACTAAATTATGGTGATGGCTGAAATTCCAACTGGGTTTTTGTGATAAAGCCATTTTCACAGAGACAGTGTTCTACAGGGACTTCTTTCCATTTTGCTTCATTATCTAATTTTTCTCCTAAACAAAAAAAATCTGCTGCTTGATCTATTAACATTTTGCAAAGGTTAAATTCCAGTAAAATGACATTTTTATTTAAGCCTTCATTCAATTCTTCTTTCCTTTTGCCTCATGAAAATTCAGAAGCAATCAAATATGTCGCTTCTGAAACTGTTTTATATTCCAAGTAATCTGAGGACATCTGCTACAAGAATATTTGAACACAACTTGTATTTTCATACTGAAACTAAATTCTCAAAGTTTTGATAACTCTACTAGGAGCTGTAGAGGGAAGACCAACTTCCTTTAAAGGTTTCTTTTCTGTAAATGGAGAAGATATGAATTGAAACCTCACCATAAAGGGGAGGTCCATGGAATTAGTATAGCATAGTTTTTAGTTGAGTGCATGTTATCATATAATCATATTATCACTAAGAATCCTGTAAGTGCTTCTTACATGTTTTAATCTGTATTTAAACAAAACAAAAAAAAAAAAAAATTTCAAAGGAAAAGTTTTGCTCAGTCTTAGAAAGAAGGGAGAAAACATTTATATTCAGGTAGCATTTCCCAAACAATTATCATGTTTCTTTCATTTATCAGGATTCATTACAGCTAACACGGTGAACCTGTTCAAGCTTTTCCTGTACACAGCTTCAAATTGGAAGAGAACAAATTGAAACAATTTAGTTTCATAGTCAATCTATTAAAATCAATGCAACTTGAATTTCAACAGACACTAAAAATGGTGCATTGTGATTTAATTTATACTGCTACTTAGATCTTGCCTACACACTAAGTTGTACCAAGTTTGCTAATAATGTGTGTGGTTTGAAAATTGAATTAGTTCCTGCTGATGAAGAGTTAAGGATGCCAGCAACATGCACCCCTTAAAGGCTTGTTGACACTCCGTAGTAGAGCAGTGAAAAAGATCTCCTGGCTAGCACTGTCCAAACCAGTTCAACCTTTACAGCAATGCAATTTTCCAATAGATGAATCATCTTAGACCCTGAAGTAGCAGTGCATGAACATGACTGTACTGATTTGAAGCCAGGTCTCCATACTGTGCTGAGCCCTTTGGGTCCAAGGTTGGGTTCTTACAGAACTAACTTGAGAGCACTGTGACTCAAAAAGAAGCCTTTATTGATTATAGAATAGAGGGAAAAAAGCTTTTTTGTTATCAAGGGAACACAGTATGGAAGAAAGTGAAACTAGCATGAAAGTGTATGTCCCTATAATTTTACTCTGCAGTGGTTCTTTCTTAATTAGTTAATCACTGTAAGCTATCTGTGTTATAGAGGAAATACCTAGGTAATCCAGTGCACTTTGGCAGCTATCTGTTTTGCAGAGGAACTGATTATGATACGAGTGCATTGATAAATACATCGTTTTCTATCTTGAGTACAATTTTATCAGTTACGTATACTTATTTCTACAGATAAAACCCAAGGGAAAGAGAATCAATGATGCTATCTTCATTATTCATAAAGCCCACATCCCTCCTTTTCCCTGAAAATATCAAGGATTTGGGTCTTCTGCTGCTCAGAAGCAGCATTTCAGTCTCTTGTGCTGTTGTCAGAATTTTTCTGTTTATAACCTCCGTAAGAGAATCCAGCATGTGTTCATCTGTACCTGACAAAGGGGAGGTCCAGTTCCTAGGCAGTCTGCTGATGGTTAAGCAGGTGCATGTCAGAGAGAGTTTTACAAGCCTGTCAGTCCTATTGTTTGCTGTCACTGTTCACCTTCATTGCTAAACACCAAAACCATCAACCTGTGAGGATGTACCAAGGCTGTGAGGCAAAGAACACACAGTGCTTTTACGGGTCACCCGCTGCTTTGCAGGGTCCTCCTTTCCTGTGTTTATGTTACAGCTTCTGTCATTACAGTGGTGTTTCCCATGCTACGCCTTACTGCATGCAAGGGAGCCAAGTTCATTGTGGCATAGTTCTGTTACCTGCAGGGAGGTACTGTAAGGATGTTGGCCTCTTCTGTTAATTCTACTTACACATTGGAGCAAAATTTATTTTTAAATAAAAGTGTAATTCAGAGCAAAAACAATGAAACAAAGCAGCATGTACCCCAGCCTAGTAAGAACTGAGCAAAGTTACCCCACTCAACCCTTTCTGAAACTGAGATGTATTTGTTTTCTACCTATGGTGAACAGAAGACTTCCACTTTCAGTTCTGATTCTGGGTAGGCCCTTTGTGGTTCAGGCTTTGAGCTTTATTGGTAGTAACACATCCTCTCTTGGGCAGCAGTTGGAAATGGCAATTCACCTTTGTGGAGCAAATCTATCAAGGAAAACAGCGTAATTAAAGCAGCCCCAAGCACTTCATTAGAAATGAAGCATGATTGTGAAACCAGCAACCCAGAGCGATGCTGCAGTTCACAAATGTGCTCACGTTATGGTAATCATGGGGAATGCAGTCACTGTGCCGATACTTTCTGTCCTGTGATAATATGAATCCAACAATGTCATTTATTCAGTGATTGGAGTTAGATTACAAGCTCTTTTACACTTAATTAGTGATAACTGTTCTAATCAGGTTAGAGAAAAGGATGAAATTAATATTTTCTGCAAGAAGTTTTTTCCTGCCCTCTTTCTATTTGAAAGCAGTATAGGTATCTCATGTTTATTCCAGGCATAGAAGGACAGCAGAAAGCCATCGAAGGGGATTCAGCATGCGCACAGAAACATACTGCAGCAGTCTATGGAAGCATTACACAAATTTCTAAGAGGACCAAGGAAGAAATTCAGTAGTCTTCAGTATTTCAGATAACAATGCTACTTCTCTGCCACAAATCCTTTAGGATATAAGGATTGCCTATAGCAAACCACAGCCATTCCAGTGCTGTGTGACAATGCTTCTGCAGTGCTTGGGTGGCCTTTACACTTGCATTCTGTTTGTGTGGAAAAAAAAAATATTACCTATCAGATCATTTGTTTTTCAAGATGCAGAAGGAAAAAGCTGATTCTAGTACATATAACACGAAGCAGATTGCCATGAATACAGTCTCTTGGAGAGGCAATTTTCATTAATCTCAGCTTAATGAAAAGTTCAGAGAGAGCTTTAGAAGAGTGGTTTTCTGAACCCTCACTTTTCTCAAATCCTCTTCTGATGCATTTGTATGAAGCCATAGTGCAAGTACAATCACCAGAACACAAACCCATGTACTTCAAATTTGGTAGTAACGTTTCAAGTGCATTAATTTTGGTAATCGTCAAACCTGAGAGGTTTCTTTCTGTTATTTTACAGTACGTAGTGTGCTGTCAGCACCTGGCTGGGCCTCAGTGCTCCCCATACTCCTAAAAAACACAGAGCTGTTCCCTTAGTGATAAAGAAGCGGGAGACTGTATTGTCCTCTCTTTTTGAGAATACTAAGTTATACATACACTCCTCCCATAAGTAATGGCACATAAGTGGTGTAGGACAGTAGCAGTCTTGTATCAAGAAGGGACTGCAAATTCACATAATGGTAATGTTCAAAAAGGGCAAGCTCTGAAGTCTAAATAGAAAATGTTAGTCTTTGTTGAGAATCTGGTAGTGCATTAATCATTGAAAGAGAGCTTTCATCTAAAAGTCACTGAAAACTGCAATAACTACATTCCTGTGCTGTGCGACTTCCCTAGGTGTTCCAGTGTCCTGCTCATAACAGAAGGAGTAGTCTGCAAGCATGTTGTGCACAACTAAGGCAATGGATTTGTGCTACTGAGTACACTCCTCATTCATTTGCTAAAGAAAAATATCGTTTAAACTTGTCTGTGAACTCAAAATTCAAACATGATACCATGCATCCATCTTTAAGCCATGCCTGGTTACATGTAAGTGGATATGGTTTAGGTTTATTGTGTATCATCAAATTATTTTTTTTTTTTTTTTTTTTTTTTTTTTTAAAAAGCACTGTCATTTAAGACATACAAAGAAAAATGGCCTCGAGGGAACCGCCTCCAACGCATTGCAGAAGCTTTGTACAAACAGTTTTCAATTACTCATTCTGGCCACACATTGGATAGAATTATTTAGATAATCTGCTATACATAGACGGATTGGAGGGGAGGATCACCAGATAGTCTACGTCATTTCTGGATGACCTCCAAAGGCAGGAAGCAAAAACAACAAGTGCTGAGCAGTATGTTCCTAAGAGAGCGCGGTGAGGCTTTGGCTCAGGCAGCTGCCCACCCGGAAACTTTGCCTTCCAGGGCATGAGTAAAGTCTTGTGCTGCAGCATTCTTGAGAGCGTGTTGAAAACTGCTCTCCTGATGTTCTCTCGCTTCACCAAGACCACAATTTTTATAGGCTAGATATGGTTAGACCAAAAGAAAGTGCTCCTGAAGACAATTCATCATGTAATCAGGGTAGTCTTATGTAAAACATGAGCATTTTTAAAATGCTACATTCCTAAAGCTATCCTTGTTCCTTTGTTGTTTCTGAGGTTTGCTCGGTGTTTAGTACCTGAATGCAAAAAGCAGATGCCAGGTAATATGGTGGGAGGATCATTCTTGTGCCTTCTCAAGTTGTAAATGTCTTTAATATTTTGCTTCTTAGTCAGTTTTTAAAACTTTCTTTCATCCATGTCTCCATATTTCATCCAAATTATTTTTTTAAAGTTACATTTCTTGAGGTTATCATTCAAACAGTTTAAATGTATTGAAGCAGTGTTAGAATCATTCTGAGCAGTAACTTTTGTGGATTTATTTTGTATATTCACGTAGGATCACTGAGCTCCATAGTGAAGGGAAGTATTGGTTTAGAGTGTCCCCAGAGAAAGTATCTTCAAACATATTCATTGCAATTCATCAAGCATATCAGCATAGGGAGATTGGTCTGGATTTGGGAATATTGCAAGTTTTTCCTTATAAAGCTTCATAACAATGAAGAGCTGACATAAACACAGTCAACAGATCTGAAAGCTAAAGCATATTGTAAATTCTACATGTGCTAAAGGATACCTATAAAATCCCCAGCACTTGCTTTATAACTGTCTTAAACATGATACTTTCACAGAAAAGAGGAAACTATCTGCACATATATTGTGTGTCCTTTCACAGATGAGTCTATTCAACAAAGAGTGAAACAGAGGTCTCAGGGACCCTGGGCCTCTCATTTGGTCAGTATAACAATTTACACTCATTACATCACCTTCCACTGAGTTCCAGTATACTTTTTTTTTTACTTCAATCTCTGAAAATAATCCAATCAATTTTACATTTATATGCAGTCAGTTTCTATTTAACTTTTCTGCTGGCCCTAAAAATATACAAGATGTTTATTTTAAAACAGCTTTATTAAAATTAAAGGAGAAAAACATGGGATCATTTAACTTGGCCTGGATTCTCCAAAATATTTTCAAAATAATAGAGAAAGCCGTAACTATACACAAAAACTGCTTAACTCTGCATGACTCCTTGATACACTTTTAACTATTGAAGAATGAGAATAAGCCTCAATTCCATTGTATTTCTCCTCCATTTTACACTGTATCATGCTTTCAGATGCTGCAGGACCAGCAATTTTATAGTGCATCATCATTTAGGAGAACAAAACAAAATGCTACGTTATTAATGTGTTTTTGCTAAACCTGGTCAAAATAACAATAGAACAGGCAGTTTGGGCCTTGTGGATGTTCTTTTTGTTTCAAGGTCCCTCATCCCTTTAACAGAGAGATGTCTCTAGAAAGACACGGTGCCAGAGAGAAACTGCTCTGGCTCTTGCAGCTGCTCTATAATATTGATTCTTTCCAGGAATGAGATTCTTTCTTGTCATTAATGAAATCTCAACCCAGTCACAGTAAGCTAAATTTTCTCCGACTTTAGAGTTAATGCAATGGTCTCATGACCCTTTGGAGACTGAAAATGCTTCCTTTCTAGAAAAGCTACTACATACGTCCATCTCTATTTTCTGCAAGACAGCCCTTTCTGAGAATAAGGAACTATTTTATAAATACATATATACACACACACATATATACATATATATATATATATATATCAGCCCTGCTGCCTTGAACTAAATCCTGCTTTCTGCCAAGCCTATATGAATTGCCTGAGTGCAGATGGGTTGCAGGGACGGGAGCAGTCATAGCAGCAACCATCTCAGTTTCTCACACATAAATATTGTGGTAAAAAGAAGTTACCTTCTATGCCAATGCCCGTAAAGTCTCACATCCACTCAATCCAGGCTACCTTTACTTAGCAGCTGTGTGTCCCTCAATGTGATAAGAGATTTCTGTTATCTTGCAAATAAAGGCACTTCTATTCACGACAACCTGAATACAGCCTTCTGTGCAATGGCTGTCACTTGATTATTATAACTCCAGCCTTCCCCATTTCATGTTCCCCTTCAGCTACTCCCTGAAATGGAGCCTTGCTGCATGGCCAATGGAGCCATGGAGCCAAACTTCTCCTGCATGGGTTGTCCACTTGCCCAGAGTTCATACTCTGATGCAGTTTATGCAAGTCTTTATGATTTCATGAGACTGAGCAACAGTTTTAGGAGAGAAATCTGGTTTGGTGTTAGAGTGCCTTAACTTTAATCTGTAATTTTTCTTGGTTTGTAAGCAAAATTCTACTCCTAGCTTGAATAACTATTTCCTCCTTCAAACAGGTTCTTCCAGGCAAGTTTGAGCTCCCTGCACCAACCAGCGTGCACCTTCCCAACCACTTCTAAGCCACTTTTCATTAATCAGTAGAAAACTTTATTCTCAAACAGGTTCAAATATTAAATGTTTAAATTAACTGCATACCCAGCCACCATGAATGGGCATGAAAAACTGTAAATAACTGAGATTTTCAGGCATAAAAAGAGGAAGGGGAAAAAAGTGATGAATAAAAATATATTTTTAAAGTTATGTGTGGATACACTGGTGTCTGAAATTAAAGCCTTTGTGGGGCAAGTGCCACAGGGAAAGTACTCCCTCTGCCATAGAAATACTCCTTCCCACAGCTTATAAGACTGCTTCACCTCTCCTACAAGCTTCTTTCATGGGCACCTCCCATCCTATTTTAGTATTCCTTTATGTTCCTCTTCAGAGAAACAGGCTGTATCATTCTTGATATCCAAGTTTGAAAACTATTTCAGAGGCCAGTAGGCAGTTTCTGGTTTGATTGCTGCTTTGGTTTTCCTGGCTTTTGTTCTGTATTTTATGCTAGTTGTAAAATGTAGTAGATTCAGTCCTTGAACTAGATGAAAGCCATGTAAATATAAAATATATTAAATTCTTCTAGCTACCATATAAACATACTTAATAGTTGCTAAAACAAGAAAGATTTTTTTAATTTATAAAAAGATTAATATTTAATAAAAAAAATGTGTGAAGGATGGAGACTCTGAGGACACAACTTATTTAAGATATGGTGTAACTTACTAAAACTATTGTAGGGTCTTTAGGTATAAAGTAAGAATATACCAGGCAAAAGGAAAAGTGAGAGTTAATTTCCATCATATATTTATGTAATATACTGCATTTTCACACTCCAGGGGTAAAAAAACCAAAACAAAGCAACAATGGAGCTGTTTCTAAAAGCATACATTCTCAGGGAACTGAGTGGAAATACTCAAAATCATGGCTACTCATTTATTAGAGTGAGTGATTATTTTTTCATGGTTTTACTAAACATGTACCTGGTTTTCTAGCATCTTTCTGATCCCTGTGCCTCTGGGTAGTGGAATAGCAAGGCCTGCAGGAAGGGTGGTGCTGGGCACTCTGCCTCTGGGCATAGAAACACTTCTGAGCACAGTACAGGTGTTGGAGCTGGCAGGGATAATCCGCTATTTAGGTATGGTATAAATACTGGACTATGTAAACATGTCACTTGCTGTCTGGTCTGACTTGATTCCCAGAGCTCATGTACATAAACATCCTCCCTGTAGGTTATTTCCAGGACAGTGAAGCCAAGGTAACTATTTATGTTAATATTAACTGTATGGAAAAGAGATGCAAACATATTAATGAGGGGCTGGCACCACAATTACAGGGTTTCCTTCTTTTCATAAAGGTTTCTGTACCTTTACACCAGATATAAAATTCATTTACCCTAATATCTCTTGGCATAAACAGCATTTCTTGAGACACGCTGAAGACAACATACCACTCTTCTACACTGAATTGCTACACTATATTTTCTGTTCACCAGTCTAAAAATCTGGTCCTAGAGAAACTCTGAACCTGACCAAAGTCATATGCTGTGATTAGACTCTTGCAGAATATTTGCATCCCCAAATGACCACATGCTCTGTGAGCCCAGTGATGATGAAACACTGTGGGAGCTATAATACCTTCTTTGGTCTGTGATCTAACCCTTGCCAAATACCTAGCTAGGGCTTCTGCCTCCAGCACCTCATGTTTTCAGCATTTCGCTCTCCAAATTCTGGATGAACCTCGCATTGTTATGACCAAGATTAGTCCCAGAATCAAGTAAGATAATCATAGGGTTGTGTGGTTGGGATAGGAATGGAACATTTTCAATCTTAGGTTCATAAAGAACTCTTAGTTTTGCACCAAGTCTGCACTGCCTACAGGTCACTAGTCTATCCTGCAGCAATTCCTCTTTGTAAGCCAAAGCCTGTAGAGAGATCAGATCTTTCAGGGAGAACAGTGGTCTTGATTTTGAGGTCTAGTGCTAATGAAGCCACCTGTGGTAAGCTGTTGAGGTGATTAATTCCTTTGCTCTAAGAAATAAATGCTTATGTTTTCTGTCTAGATTTGTCTGGCTTTTATCTGGCCACTGATTCTTTTGGTTTTGTCTGCTTAAAGGAAAAGTCTTCTATTATGATTCCTTTTTCTTCTGTATAGATACTTATGAATTTAGCAAGTTCTCTGCCCCTACTGCAACTGTCACTTGGATAAGCTAAATAAAGCAGCGTCATCTAGTGCTACCTACTGATGTCACCTTTTTCATCCTGCTAAAGAGAAAGTTGAGGAACTTATTTTATCAATTGCTTGCTTTCCAGTCTTTAATCATTCTTGCAGCTGTGATGACTTCTAGGTTTTGGACTTGCAGTAGGAAATGTTTAATACCACACCCTTGCTCCCACATACTCAGCTTGATTACCACTGTAAATATTAAATTGTCTTACTCCTCTAGAAGAAAATCAAGTGAATGTGGGCAGGGAATAATTTTACATAAAAGCTCTACAATGAATTGGACAGGGTTCGCATAAGAACAGGTTTTAAGAACAGCATTTCCCTTTTGCAATTCATAGCTTCCTGTTCAAAATTAGACAAAAGAATTTAATCCTTTTTTACTGTTCACCTATGCAAATCACTTCTCACCAGCCAGCTTCCCCATAAGAAGGGTCAGGCAGGAAAAGCTAAATAGCAGATAATGAAAATCTGGACTGAAGATAACTTGGACGATTTCCTGAATACATCAATGAAGTAACAGTGAGAGCAGACAGCAGCTGGACTGAGAATTCAGAAAAGCAGGTGGGAATCAGTGACGCCCAATGCTCTTTGGAGGCTTCCCTTGTGCTGACTTGGTTACTTGATCCGAATTTGGTCTGAATCCTAATACTGAATAGGTTCCAAATTCAAAATAGAATAAAGGGTAAAAATACATCTGATCTGGCCCAAGATTTTTGGCAAAATTCATGGCATATAGAATGAATTAATGCTTGATAGAAGTAAAACCAGGACGCCTTTGTCACATAAATACATTCCATGTATCTTTTGGTGGTACATAATAGAAATCACTGGAAGGACTGCTGTAGATAGTTCATACAGAGCCTTTGATATCTTAACTGTTATAAACTACTGTTCAACTAGAATATCAACCCAGGAACCATCTCCTGAACAGCAGTCCTGTGTTACTATGCACAAATGCCTAGTAAGGAGAAAATCCTAGCTCTTTAGAAATAACTAGTATAGTAAACTGCACATGTGTCGCTGTTTATACCGGGAGCAAAGAGATGCAGCAACACAAAATCAGTAAAGAGAGCCAGGAGGGAAAGAAGACACCTTTATTAACTTATAACCCTGTTTTATATACCCTAGCCCCATAAGGTGATTGGTCAGTGATCACCCATCTCCTAGGGTGATTGGCTAAAGTCCTACAACACCCATTTCAAAACATTTTTCCAATGTACCATAAACAGAACTTAGCAAAACACCACGTGTTGGTCTACCTTACAAAAAGCATCCTACTGTTTTTCATAACACGGTGAGAAAGGCAGGATTCTCACCAAATAGTGTGAGAACCTGAGAAAATCCCTCTGCTAGCATCCACACACATGTAATTCCTTAGCTTGTCTGTGTAAATTCAGAACTAACTAACTACAGGAATGAAGAACATTTTTATTTCTGTTTCTTGTTTTCCAAGCAATAAATGAATAGTACTCTACTGATGGAATCTCACACATGACTATCATCAAGCAAAAGAGAGAGAAAGGCCCAATACCATTTGAGTACAGTAGCGCAAGAATATTCCAGCAGAATGCTCATTACCAGAGCAATGCCCATGTTCCTTTCGGTAGTGGATTTCCCTAAACAAGTTTGAAGCAACAAACTTGCAAAGAAAGTCAGGTAGCCATAAAGCCATTATACATATAGGCAATATAAAGTGAATATTAAAAAAAGTTTCTTCTGGCCTGATTTATAAGTACATATATGACAAATGCTAACCATAGCATACAGCATAATCACCACCAGAGTATTAATGGCATACTGTACAGCATACTGATCCCAGAATTTAAATCTAATCAGATGAGTTTTTACAAAAATCTTAGTTCCAAAGGAAAACTAAATTTTTCCAAGGCCAATAGATGAAGTCTACAGTGTAAGACAAAGTGTTCCACCTCATGCTCTAGGTTTCTAAAGAGCAGGCAGTGGACCACAAGCTGAGGCACTAGGCACTTCTTTTGTAGTTTTAACCAGCCAATCTTTTATGTACAAGTAATAGAAACAAAAGAAAATGTGCCATTTCAGCAGAGGATCATTTTTAGATCATCACCATATTCATACTATTTACCCCTTTATGTATTTTTTTATTCTTTCCTTTTTCAGGGTACTGATTTTAGAAACAAATAGTTGCAGAACTTTCCTTGTAGTTTTTGGGATGGTTTTGTCTGGAAAAGATTTTTCTGTTTCACAAAACAGAAAATTATTTTTCATTCTGAAATGGGCTCCAGACCTTATTAAATTAATAGCATTTCCTGATTCCAAGATAGCAAATCTTTCCTATGTTCATTTTCCTCTCATTTTATAGAGCTAGACTGCTTAACTAGGAAGATAATTTGTCAGAAAGGACATCTCTGAGAGTGGCATTCATTGCCTGAGAAGTCAGTGCAAAAACAGCCTTTGAAAAAACTGAGGTTTTTTTCAAACACAAAAATTGAAATCGTAGCACCCAGTGTTTAAGTGCTGTTAAATATGAAGGGAGCAGGAACTGTAATAGCTGCATTTGACTATAATCACATCCCAGTGGAAGAACAGAAGTGTGGTAGAATTTAAGAGACAGACATTGGCTGTCTTACTAAAGCATATCCAAGTAATTTTTTTTTTTTCTATGATTATTACAGACTATACTGCAAGCCTAGCAAAAGAAGGTGGTGTACTCTGTTATGCTTACTTGCAGATAACTGTTATATGACCACCCACTTCTTACTCACTCCTTCTGCCTCCTACCTCTTGCCTTTGAGGGATGATCATGAGCTAGAGAATTAACAGGACTTCTATCATATAACTTCACCCACATCTTAACCAGAAATGTTTTTGCCCAGTAAACCTATTGTATTTTCCTGTCCTTTGACAACACTGACCAGACTGAATTACTCTTCATATGTGGTTTTCTTCTCCTCTAAGGCATTTTGTTATTCTGATGTAACTACATTACTATGGAGTTCCTGAGAAAGTATCTCTGTTATGTCTACGCTAACTACTAACTCAGCAGTTAACAGCATTAGTTCATAGAGTGCAATATTCTTTGCTACTTTATCTTTGTGTACCATACAAATGAATTCTTCTTTATAAAAATATGGTTACTCAAATTTCTTCAGATAGCTATTTAATGGTATAACAGTGTAGGGGCATAAATAGTGGGGTTTTTTCCATTGTACACCAGTTGTCAGCAGGTCTGTCACCGCGTCAGCTGGACTCCATGAGAAAATCCCTGCTCATATGTTATCTCACAAAGCACTTTGTGATTCCATATGTGCACCCTGTGCTACCTTCTGCTAGAAGTTTTTATAAAAAGGCTCTTAAAAGCATTAGAAAAGGTCAATGGAAAATATGAAGAAAATGTTCATAGATTTAAATCCACGAGACACTTAGATGGATGGCCACTTCAGGGATAAAGTGCTGTAGTTGGCTAGATCATATGCAATCTAAAATACACACACAAAAAAAATACATTCAATGTATTTCATGCTTTATAAGCTGGGAGGGTGGGGGAAGAAAACATTATTTTGTGTGCTATGACTTAACATATATTTATCTGTTTAGTTTGCACTTTCCTAAAAGTCTCTAGAAATAAACAGAAAACATCTTAAACTACTTATGGCAAATAGAATGGCAGGAAAACTCTTATTGTTTCCAAATGTGCATTGAAAAAAAATGAGTGAACATGAGGCTCCTTTATAAGAGAAAGTGTATTAATAGAAGAACTTAACTGAACTCTTACTGAAGTCATATGAAAGTAACACAGTGAGGCTTGATAGCTTAAGATTTTATCTGTCAGTACAAAGGCAGCACCTCTTGTCAACCTTAGAGTATACATTTCAAAATTCCACTAATACACTTCCAGCACATCGCTTTTTTTCTGTGAAAACTTACTGAAAAGGCAATACAGATAGAGATTAATACAGGTCTATCTCCTCCTGCGTCATTTCAACTTTGTATAATATGAAAACAAAGGCAGAACAAATGTTTGAAAAGTTCACTGTCTGACCCACTCCAAAATATCAAGCCCCTTCAACCACAACCATGCCAAAATTCAGGTTAAAGATGTGGAAATATCAGCAAACAAAAGAGGAAAAAAAATGTACCAGCTAAGATAATCTTTTTCCCCACTTTAAATGTGTTAAGCTGCAAATGAACATAATCAGTGTGTGATTCTGCACAGATGTTGCATAGTTCCATGTAAAACCTTGTCATCCTATCAGTCTGCCTGTCTTTGAGAAAGCTCTTCTCAGGCCATGTGTGAATCAAGTGCAGTTTGAGGAAAGGTAATACAGATGTTACTTTTGAGGAGGTCCCTATTCAGGAAGGATGTAAACTCTAGTGAAGATTTCTATGCCTTTTGGGCACAACTAAGCTAATATGCAGCTGCCAGCTCATAGTGAATCCTACCTTGGCCAGTTGTGCTTGGAGTTTGTTCTTTGCATCAGCTACTTCAGCAATACGATTATTAAAGGCTAAGTTGGTGCTGATGTAATGATTCCACATCTCCTCAGATGTACTCTCCAGTACAACCTCTGCATCCTCTCGGAGCTTGACAGAGTTGGCCCTTGAATGCTGAGACCATCTCATATTGTCTTCACTGAATTTAGCCCATGTTGCAGGGACTGAAACACTAGTAAGAAATCAAAAACAAGAGGGGAAGAAAAAAAAAAAAACAGCTTAGGTCTTGCTGGCACTGGTGTCAACCCTAAAGTAAATAAGTTTGTTTGTTTTGCTGTATAACAATGACCTTTTGTCACATACTTTTTGTTGATTCATACTTAAAAGTAGTTTTTTAGGATCAGGTATGAATGTCAACAACACAGCTTCTTCAACAGGCAAGGTGAAGGTCTGAGTTCATACCTGCTGTACCTCAGCTGAAATTTGACTCATTTCTCTGTGTCACATTTCAGAGTACATGGCTTTGATGGATTACTGGATGATTTAGCATGATGTCCTGTATATTCCACGCCATCAAATTAGATTCAAATACCATCTACTTTTGTGAACCCAAACATTTATCCTGAGGAAGCTGAGTCATGTGTCAAGAGACCATGAGAGCCCAACCTTGTTTAGGGAAAATGAACAAAAAGCCAGAGGGTTGTTATACAACTCTTCAGACAGCTCTGGTCTGCTCACAGAGCAGCCCTACCTCATGAGATATGTATGACTTACATAATAAAGCATGTGGCTTTTACCTAGTAACTTTCATCATCAGAAGGAATGTTTGCAGAAAAAAGGATAAGAAGTTGACTTAGGACTAAGGAGAACTGAAATTTTCTCTCAGCCCCAACATGGTCCTGCTAACAAGTCATTAGCATAAAAACACTGCCCTCTATTGCTTTTGGTTTGGATGCAGGTCTTGATAAGGCCACTACTAAGAAACAGTTCTAAAACTGTATATAACTGGGACATTTTAGCTCAGTAATTTTAGTTCAATCTTTAATGCTAAAGCTGCAACAAATACTTTTGATCATTATGTTTAATACATATAGCTGTATAGCTCAATGGACTAATGTACAAATAACTTCAACTATTTTTACAGAAAATACAGACAGTCCTTGGTGTACGGCTGCATGCTCTTTTACCACATTGCACTTAACTGCACACTTAGCTTAGTGCAGACTACCAGCTTCTGCCTGGCTCCAACCATGGCAGCTGTTAAGAGAAAGAGAATACTTGAGAATGATGGAGGGTTTCACACCAAGGAAAGCCAGGAGGTTGTTGAGGTGGAACTTCCCATGTTTCACCTTGCTACCATTACCTCCTGTCCACCACTGAAAAGAGACTGTCCCCTTCTACTTGATACCCACCCTTCAGATATTTGTAAACATTAACAAGATCCCCTCTCAAGTATTCTCCAGGCTAAACAGCCCCAGGGCTCTCAACCTGTCCTCGTAAGAGAGATGTTCCAGACCCTTAATCATCTTTGTAGCCTCCATTGGACTCTCTCTAGTATTTCACTGTCCCTCTTGAACTGGGGAGACCAGAACTGGACACAATTCTAGAGATGTGGTCTCACTAGGGCAGAGCAGAGGGGGAGGAGAACCTCCCTCGACCTGTTGGACATACTCTTCTTTATGCACCCCAGGATACCATTGGCCTTCCTGGCCACAAGGGCACATTGCTGTTCCATGGATAACTTATTGTCCGCCAGGACTCCAAGGTCACTCTCCATGGGGCTGCTTTCCAGTGGGTCTACCCCTAACCTGTATGGTGCTGTTCCTCCCCAGCTGTAGGACTGTACACTTGCCCTTGTTGAGCTTCATTAGGTTTCCCTTTGTCCAACTCTCCAGCCTGTCCAGATCTCACTGGGTGGCAGCACAGCCTTCCAGTGTATCAGCCACTCCTCCCAGTTTCATATCACCAGCAAATTTACTGAGGGTACACTCTGTCCCTTCATCCAGGCCCTTGATGAAGATGTTGAATAGGATTGGACCCAGAACAGACCCCTGGAGAACACCACTACTTTCAGGTCACCAGCTGGACTCTGCACCACTGATCACAACCCTCTGAGCTCTATTGTTCAGCTAGTTCTCAACCCATCTCACTGTCTGCTCTTCTAATCCGCACTTCCTGAGCTTACCCACGAGGATGTTCTGGGAGACGGTGTCAAAAGGCTTGTTGAAGTCAAGGTAGGCAACATCCACTGCTCTCCCTGCATCTACCCATTCAGTCACACCATCATAGAAGGATTATCAGATTAGTCAGGCATGACTTCCCTTTAGTAAATCTATGCTGGCTACTCTTGATAACCTTCTTTTCTTCCATGTGCTGAGAGACCATCTCCCAAATGAGCTGCTCCGTTACCTTGCCAGGGAGGGAAATGAGGCTGACTGGTCTGCAATTACCAGGGTTTTCCTTCCTGCCCTGTTTGAAGACTGGAGTGACATTGGCTTTCCTCCAGTCCTCAAACATCTCACCTGTTCTCTATGATCTTTCAAAAATGGTGGAGAGCAGTAGAGCGACAATATCAGCCAGCTCCCTCAGCACTCATGGGTACAGCCCATCAGGGCCCATGGTTTTGTATGTGTTCAGTTTCCCCAAGTGATTTCTAACTCAATCCTCATCAACTAGTGGAGAGACTTCCTCCTTTCAGAATTTCACTCTTACTTACAGGGCCAGGCTAGGACTTGTGCTGTCATCAGACTCCTACTTATAATGGAAAGCATAGAAAGAGAAAGCTACAATAGCCACTCATACTCACGTCCCATCTGCTTTTTCCACTCCATAGTAAAAGCTGATGCTGTCTGATGTGTTCCTCAGGTTAAAGCATTTCTCATCAATAAAATGGGCTGAGTTTTTGTCAGAAAGATCCTTCTCCAGGGCATGCTGTGCATCTCTGTTGATGCTGTGAAGGGGAAAGACTTCCCTTAATCTGAACCACCTTTAATGCTGTTGTGCTAAATAGTTAATTGCTTTCATTAGCTTCCTACAGTACCTAAATTTAGGGGGGGGGGGGAGGGGGGGTGTTGACATTTACAGTGGCTTGCAAGCACTTGGTGCTAGTGGGAGCTGCTGTATCATTCATCTCTTCTACTGAATATTCCTCAAAGAATTGTATTTAACTCACTGCATTTAATAATGTTTGTCATTTTGATGACAGACAACCACAAGGGTGAAAAGCAACAGGTAGTAGTTGTGTGGTACGCAGGAAAGCCTCAGAGCAAAAGGGAGCAGGTTTTCAGTGATAACCTTCATGGCAGCACAGCTGTGAGAAAAAGCAGAGTTGTGGTTTCCCATCTCTCCTGATCTGGGGGACAAATTCACTTAACGTAATTCAAATTGTACATCACTGGAAAATCTGTTTAAATATTTCTGCTGATCTTGATCACAAGGAGGGAAACATATTGCTCCATTTCTGCTTTCTTATCCACAAGGAGTTTTTGGAGTAACTTTATCTCCTTTGGCTCTTCCAAAAGAGGGGAAGACCTGCCAGACTGTGCGCTAGAATGAAAGTAATAAGGGCGAAGAAAGAATCAAAGTCTTGCTTCCCAGTGCATCAAGAAGAGAGCAGACTTACTGACATTTTTTGTAAATATTGCTGTTTCCATAATGTGCTTGTCAATTGGCATTACTATTGGTCTGCCTGATGTGGGGACAGGACCGAATCAAAGGTAACCAGAAATGTCAGCCTAAAGAGCAAGACAGGGTTCATGTCTGCAAATATGAACTTAGCTTTTACCTGATCATACACCCAATGTCTTACAGTAGTGGGATGAACTGCAGAATGCATCTAACCTGACTCATGCAAGTTTTGAGTGCCATAAATAAGAGCAGTCACTTACTCATAAAATCTACTTATGTCTTTCTCCTATAATGTAATAATCAACTGTACAATTTTATCTTCCTGGTATGTGAGTATTTGAGAATCGTGTCATATAAACATGACTTGTGAAATTTGTGTCAGTTCTGTGTAGATAACACTGTGTTCAGAATTGGTTTAGCCAATTAAATTAGAAGACTTAAATGTAATTTGCATTTACAAGGATATTGTAAAACAAAAGAAATAAAAGAAATAAAATGCATTCCAAAGCATCCCATAACAAAAATGTGTATAAATATAAATTAAAAATACATTTTTTAAAAGCCTATTCCATAACTCATCTCATACCTTCTGACACATTTAAATTTGTTTCTTTTTTCAATAATAAACTTCCTTTTAATTAAGTTTTGTAATTTAAAAAAAAAAAAAATCCCTTTGAACCTCACTCCTGTGTGTCACATAGCAGCATTGGCACAAGCAAGCTATAATTTTGGTGTCCCTAATTTTAATGAAGGATTTCAGATTAAACATTTAAAAATTGAGTCATGGTCATCTTTAAATAGTAAGTATTTCTCTTCCATGGTTTAACATACAAATTCTATCAGGTAAGAATTAGAAGTGGGGGACAGTGAGCATCTAGCAGGCAAAGTCTCTGCTTTTGCTATTTTCAATCTGTCATTGGATACTAGCTAACACTGAGTTCAGCTTTTCTGTCTTTAAAGTGGGAATTAAATGTAAAGCCTTACCTCAACTGCTGACTGATTTTCTTTGCAAGTTTTATCAATATTTCTTGACAGTCCTTGAATACATCGACCTCCTACAGTGGAAAATATACAGTGTCAGTGCTTTCATTAGACTTCATTTGTTCTAGTGAATTCAGCCTTTTTTACTCTGCATTCTAGATGTTGCAACCATCTCACATGTCTTCAATGCAGTGTGGTCAAGAATGGATGTGGTTTGGTCCCTCTTTGCTCAGTGCTATAGGTTGTATCTTTTTACTTGGGTTTGTATGTCTGTTTATATTATGTTAAACATGTTAATAGATTTTATTGGATGGAGTCATTCTAATAAACAAAGTCAAATTTTGCTTGCCTTAAGTATAATGAAGATACTTGAAACATGAGCCTTAATTAACCTACCCTCTCTAACTACTTCTACATTTTTCTAGGAAAAAAAACTAATATTTTGCTAATAGTAGAGTAGGTTGAAAATATATCAGATTTCAGAAACAGGGTCCCTAAGGAAGTATACTGTAATACTGTTCAAAACTAGAAGTGTTAGTCAAAGAAATTCAAAGCCAGGTTCCACTGAGTTTAAAATAAATAAGAAAATACTCATACCAACCACAGTGAAAACTATGCAAACACAATTATTATGGTCTCTCAAACAATGTTATGGTGTTTTAGCCTCTTTCTTTTTTTAAAATCTGTGGCTTAGCTCAACATACCCTCTTACCTCCATGTACAATTTTGTGAGTTTTGAAACAGGGAATAAAGTGGTTTAAATGATTGTGAAGTCATTGAGACACTCCAAATTTGAAAATACAGGCTTTGTCTCAGTGCATGGACAGTATGTGTAGGAGTGAGAGCAACATTAGAACTGTCTTTCCTGTTATTACAAAATAAGCCTTTGTTGTCCCTTATTGTCACTGTTTAGCTTGCTCCATCATGAGGACAGTGCTTGGGGAAATAAGGCAAAGAGCCTCTATTTTTCATTTTGAAAAAATAGTCTTTTCTTCTGTTCATGTGGAACATACAGCAGTATTTCATCCTGCCCTGAATTCGTATGCTAAATTAAATGCTGAAATACTTAAGCTAATATATATACACTCCTTGATTCTTCATTAAAACTCTAAAATTCCATGTTGCAGGCTGTAGGCTCTGATCAAGCATTTCAGTTATCCAAGCGGTTTGCAGATCCTTCTGTATCCAGAAAAGTGCTTGAAGCAATGCCATTGCCCCGTAATGTTCTCTCCTAGTATTTTTGTTCACATACACATCTAATACAACTTTTTTCAAATATGTTAGAAAGATGTTATTGGGTTTTATTTTTATTTAAAAGATTTAGCAATCACTACTATCCATCTCATTTTCTTTGTCCAGTAATACTATATATATATAGCAAGGCAGTAAACCAGTATTTTACATTGTAAGCCCTAAGAACTTCTGAGATTTTATAGACCATGGCCCAGAAAACAATCTTGAGAAATGTTTCTACCTTGTTTTATAGGATCAGGGAAGGTAGAACTGGACAAAATCTCACAAGGATGCTAGGCTATTTCTTTTGCTCCAGGAAGGATAAATAGAATATTAACTGTCCCCAATACATATGGTTTTACCAAATTTCTTCCTCTTTTCCCCTCCTCAGTCTTCCAAACGAATGAAAGAAATTATTGCCAAGTTTTCACCCTGATAAATATTTAGTTGGATTTTAGTTATTTCCACAGTTTGAAAAATAAACTAGTAAATCTGATCTTACCTTTATGAGGCTCTTTTCCACATCGTCATGAACTAAGTCTATATCTTGCCGCTTCTCACGGTTATACAAGCACTCTAGGGCTATCTGCAAGCAAACCGAGAAACATTTGCAATTGGCTCAGTATTCCATTGTGGAGTGAAACCTTGAACCTTGCTGAAGGGGCTACTGAGCTGGTATGTCAAGTAATGACCATCTATTGAGGGTGGAACAGAACAGGAGGTGGTTTCAATGCATTCAACTGAACCACCTTAGCAGTGCATTCCTACTTACCTGTTCCTACAGACTTCTACAATTAGTTGCCACCATAGCTGCCATTCAATTAGCTGCTTGTTAATGCGCAGCAAGGCCTACATCTCAACATAACCAAGCTTTGTTGTGAATTGTGTGGAACACCACCTTTGTTGTTCTACACTCCTCCATAGCAAAATCCTTAAATCTCATCTCCCCTCATCCTCTCTGACCCAACGCCCAAGTTTGAACATTTCATATCTATACAAGAGAATGCATAACTACAGGCATTGCATAGGGAATTCTGCTAACCTGCCCCAGCATCTTAACTTCACTCATAATGTCTCATCCACTTGCTTAGAACCATACTAATAACTGAAACAGAATTAGCTGGCACAAAGCATTTTAGCAGAAAGTGTTCCCTGAATTGAAAGCATCCTCAGTCTGCCACTCCAAATCACTACAGATACAGACAAATTAAAAAGTCATTATTGAATAATGAATTTTGGGTTTCTATTTGTACTAGAAACACGATAGATGTAGCTTCTATCAGCAGTATTCCACAGGTTTATGAGAAAACTTTGACTGTAGTCAAAACATGCATGTTTTGAGGCTTCGCTTGCATCATTCATTGACTCTTACATTACTGTGTTTTCTACTGTTGCAATTAATTTGCCTTTAAGATTCTGGAGAACTTCAAAATGTAACACAAATGATATGCTATCCTGAATGAAAATATTATTTTCACCAGGCAATAGCAGAAAATTCAGAGCTAGTTAAGAATATCAGGATATTGCATCTTACAGGACCATCTTCTGCTTTCCTGTAACGTACTGAGCTGACAGGCCAGTGCCTGCAGTCAGCCTCCTGGAGCCTCAAGCAGAAAGGAAGGAAAAGAGGACGTAGAAATGTTGATAGGTTTCTTTATTGACTTTTGTATATAAGAGTCCATGGTGGACAAGTTTCGCTCTTACTGGGGGTAATGTTTCACCAAGATCTGTCTTGATAACAGTAAAAGTCATACTAGTATTCAACAGATATAAAACCATTTTCTTTACCCATTCTGCAGTACAGTCATGAAATAAGTAGACAGGTAAAACCTACCTTCAATGACCCTTGTATTTCATCTGCAGCACATTGAAGCCGCTTCTTTGCTGTTTCCAAGGCTTGAGTCTCTTTCAGCAGACACTCTAGCTCATAGATGAGCTCAGATCTCCAGAAATCAATGTCAGAGATCCTCTGTCCCAGATTTCTTCTACTGTCTTCTTGCATCTGATAAGTCAGTTGATCCTTATCTTGCATCAGTCTCATTGAATCAGTGTTCAGCCTATCAGCACTGTACCTGGAGGCTTCAGAGCCTTTTAACTGGACCATGTTTGCATGGTGCCAGTCACAAGTGCTGTAGCGGGCATGCAGGCTAGAGCGTAATGCAGGCAGAACAGTGGGCAGCTGCCCAGTAGAAATAAATTGCTTGTCAGGGCTGTGAGGGACTGAAACCAATTTCTGAGGTGGACTGGGCCTCCAGGAGCTGAGGTGGCGGTAGTCTGGTAGGTAGTAGGACTGGTAGGTGTCCTTGGTGGTGGAGGTGGGAGCTAGATCTGGGAACAAGCAGCTCTTTGTGCCACGGTAGCTGGCTACCTGCGTGGTCCCCAGAAACTCCATCCTACACTGGGCTCAACCAGCTGCCCTCAGGCTGTTCAGCAACTGCAGCCTCAGCTCTGGACTGCCCCAGGGCCTCTGCCACCCTTCCTGGCGCTTAGAAGCCCCTCTGTGACACAGCAGAGGTGTCAGAGTTCCAAGGACTGTTCCATCTTGGCAGCACCTGGGGGGCCTCTGTTCGTGCTTCCTGTCCTGGGCCACGTTGTTTTTCCCCAAAGCAGCAGTGTTCCCCCCTGCCCCCAGAGCAGAGCGGTGCCTGCTGAGACCCAGAGTTGTAGATATGACACAAGAATATTTAGTTATAGTGCAGAGGGATTTGCTGAAGGCTCACTCTGGATGAACCTGTAGGGTTT
Organism: Todiramphus chloris collaris; assembly: GCA_025345505.1. Lineage (NCBI taxonomy): Eukaryota > Metazoa > Chordata > Aves > Coraciiformes > Alcedinidae > Todiramphus > Todiramphus chloris. Next base: position 1,783,340 of record JANVCC010000039.1, on the reverse strand, counting down.
TTACCTTCAGTGAGCTTACCTTGAGTGAAATGAAATAGAAGTTTTACTTCCGAGTGGTTCAGGTATATCAGTTTGTGGCTGCAGGGAAATGCAGCAGCGGAGACAAGCCTTCTGAGCTGAAACAGAGACTCTGGGAGTCGTCTCTTATGATTGTCTAGTGATCGCTGCAGATTTTTTGAACATAAATAATTTTTGCCCTTCCCCTCAACTGTATTCAGATGGGAGAGACCTGATGATGATGGTGGTGTTTTTTCTCCAGTTTAAAATGTTGAATAGCTTCTCAGGTAACTTACTTTTCCACTTTTTCAATGCAGCCTTCTGGCCTGTCTGGCAAAAAAAACTGTTTCTGAAATCCAGCACTCTAAAATTGCATTGTGGAACATCTTCTGTGCCAAGAATTTTGAACATAAATAATTATTTGTAATTAGGCACTGTATTTCACTATCCTAAGAGTGCTTAAATCAGCACAGATTTCTTCTAGGCCAAATGCAAGACAGTTGCAGAAGTTTCTTCACTAGATTTGTAACTATGAAACAGCTTGTTAACCTTTTTTTACAGTGTGGTGAAATAAAATATATATGTATATATATGTACTGCATTACAGCATATCTTGTCTCAGAAAGCTAGAATGACATTACACCCCAGCTAAAAAAAGTAGAGGTAATTTTAAATCAATATCATTGTAAGTTAAATTTATCTTCTCGCGATGTTATAATTCTATACAAATGCTACCTGTAGGAAGGTGAGGTGTGGACAGCGGAGTGGACAGGAACCAGAATGGGGTGTATAAACAGGGTAAGATCGATACTGTGAATGCTGACGCGCACACAAAAACCTTCCCTCGTGCAATAGCTGATGGAACTAATTCTCAGCAGCTGCCCAGAAGGGGAAAGCTATTCCTGAGCATGAGAGATTGCAGCATTGCTGGCAGAGTTCACCACCAAGCTCAGCCTGACTCAAATGCTATAAAGCCCATTTTTTGCCCAGATACCCCTGCACAAAGAACCCTTGCTGGCTCAGAAGGGTGCTGAGGAAGAGATTTACTTTTCCTTTTTGGTGCTTTTTTTTGTGGGGAATGTTCTATATAACCTTGGGATCAGGAAATTATCTGTTGGCCCCAAAAGAAAAAATATTTGAACACATATCTCAGTTGAAAATGTGCTGACATCAGTGAATCTAATCCATATGTTTGAAGGAAAGCACAGACCTAAAGAGATGTACTGAGATGAGGTCTAAACCAGAGCCAAATTTTTTCACAGGGAAGGTACAGTGTAAGTTTCTCAGATATGTCTTCTTGGCCAGTTCCTCCCACCCCAGACAATCAAATTTGTTTAAAAATTTGGATACACTTTCACATAGCATTTTTTTCATTAGTTTCCCCTAGAAGATAATTACAGAGCAAGAAGTTCAGAAGTTGTATAAATCTCTAGTGGTGATGAGCATTTACCTGAGGTAAATATACTTGAAATGGAAAACGGGCAACAATCTATTTATTAGTGAACAAAAAGCAGAGGTCAAACTCCTCAAAAACCTTATCTAAACAGATTTTAAGATTTTTTCCTAGTTTTTTTCTTCTATAGGTATACTGTTAATCAGTAGTTTTCATGTTCTTTTGTTATTTTTCCCAGCGTGTTCTTTCTAAAAAGCTTGCCATTATTGAAGTGGAGAGTGTGCATAAGAGCTTTGCCATATTTTTCTCTCAAAAAGACAGGCGTAACACTAGGATGGGCTGGGACCTTTCCAAATACTACCAGATACTCTTTTCTATAGTCTGTATTTCCAAGGTGAGACTGCCCTAAATAGTAACTTAAACACTTGTATGCTAAAACAATCAAGTTTTGAAACTAATTAGTAGAAATGGAAATACTTGAGACTCATGGCTGTCCCCAAATCAGAAAAATGCCCTTTTTACAGCACCCTCAACCAAAGCAATAGCAGGAGGCTTTGTGAACAGGAAATGTACTGGTTCACTCACAGTTCCTCCGAAACCACCTCCTTGACCTGCCTCTCTATCGAGCTTGAGTTACCATCAGTGGTTTGTTTTTAAACTAGAGTTCATGGGCCCTTCCTTGGGAGTAAGTCAGTCTGTCACAGAGAGTAACCATGACAAGAAGGACTGGTGTTTATTGGCTCATACCCGTTATATGTGTCTCCAGGAGAAAAACTGGAAACTTCTTTAAAGGACGTGAATGTAGTGTGTGCATTTTTCCAAAGTATGGTTGTTACACTGTTTAATGCATCACACCAAAGCTTTACTTCTGTAACAGCCATTCAGGTGCCTGTTGCTGCAGCTGCAATGGTTGGGACTCTGCACTGTTTTAATCATAACAGTGCTGTGAGAACCTAATGCTTAGATAATGGAAAAATGAAGTGAAGGTGAACAGATCACCAAAGACCTTCAGAAAAACATTTTCCTCCTCATAAGACTAAATACGGTTCTGTGATTTAGTCCTCATTTCTATGTAGATTGGAAGCATTTTGAGGCAGGAATTGTGTGTTGCTGAATGTCGGCAAGGTATTCCCTGTTGGGGATGCTCAACTGATATCCTTGCATTACTGAGTTTTACATTTGCAGTTTTACACACACCTTTTCATCCCATGTACTGTCAGTTTGTGCTGGGGTGATGAGCAGCACAAGGAACAACCACCAATGTTTGCAGTATGGTATTTCAGGTCTTAGGCTGTGATGTTACAAGGTCGTGCTCAAGAACAGTCGTTGGAGAGGCAGAAAGAGAGCAGCAACTTGGGATAAGGTGGCCAGTAATAATGTCCAGATGACATCACAAACTGGTGCACACTTTCTTGGTTTGGAAAATTAATTTATTTTCAGTGTCATTAACATTTACATAGCAAATGCACTGTCTATCTGATTGCTCAGAAGTTGAATGGTCAAGTTAAAGTAGAATAATCTTCCAAATGAAGGTACCCGTTACACGAATAGAAAATGTGTACCAGCAAGGTACAGAATATATTCAGAATTGCTATGAAATACAGCAACTGGCCGGATTTTACTGAAACGATGCATAATCTCCTAGGTACAGAACTTCCGAAAGGCAGGAGTGTCTTAGTGTCTGACATTTTCCCTGCCAGCCGTAGAGCGCTGCCCCAGCGCCGTGCCCGCGGGAAGGGCTGAGCTCTTGGAGCAGGTCTCCTTCTAGTGGCTGCCGGCGGCACTGGCCGAGGCTCCGCCTGGGCGATCTCCCGGGGCACGCAGAGAAGCCGTCGGTACCGAAGTGGGTTGGTGGCGCTATCGCCAACTGCTTCTGTCTAACGCGGGTCTACCGGAGATGTTTCAATGCCGCTTGAAACCGCGCCGCTGTCATCAGTAGCAATCTCCCTGAGCTGATGCACCGGAGATCGGTGCTGGTCTCCCGGGGGCTATCCCGTTGCCACGGCCGGTGCTCACAGCCCGCCGAAGGAGCGCACGGCTGCGGGAAGATGGACACCGAGGGCTGTCAGGACAGGAGCTGCCCGGCCCGCCACCCGCTGCCCGCCAGCCGGTTGCCGCTCAGGGTCTGTCCCGACCGGCCCCGAGCCCGCCGCCGAGCGCCCCCTGGCGGCAGCGAGGCCCACTCGTGCACGCGCCGGCGGCGCCCTTTCCTCCCCTAGCCCCGCCTCTCCCGCGCGCGGCGGAGGTGACGCGGCGGCGTTGGCGTTATGGCCGAGGCGGCGGGAGGACCGCGGCCGGAGGGTGAGGGGCGCGGGGCGGCCGGGCTCGGCGGGCGAGTCGCCGACGGCACTCGTTCTTCAGCTCTCGTTGTGCGTTTCAGACTGCCCGGGGACCGGCAGCGCCCAAGCGGGCCGGGCTGCCGCCTGCCAGGGATGCCCCAACCAGAGGCTCTGCGCGGCCGGCGCCGCTGTCACGGACCCGGGTGAGGGAAGCCCTGAGGCCGTGGACGCCGAGGGGCGGCGGGCGGGGCGTTTGCGGGGAGCGTGGTCTGACCGCGGCCGTGTCGCCCCGCAGCGGAGGCCGCCGAGCTGCGGGAGCGGCTGCGCAGCGTGAAGCACACGGTCGTGGTGCTCTCCGGGAAGGGCGGCGTGGGGAAGAGCACCTTCAGCGCCCTGCTGGCGCACGGGCTGGCGGCGGACGAGGCCAAGCAGGTGGGCTGCGCGGGGCGGGAGGGGCCGGCTGACCGCTACGGCCTGGAGCCGGGAGGCGGAGGGCCCCGGGGTTTCGGGCGGGAGGAGCTGGCTGGGGCGATCACCTGCGGGCAGTGCTCCTGGGCTTCTGCCCTGCGGCACCCCTGGGATAGCCCACCAGGACGTGACTGCACGGAGCGCATTCCCCTCCTCCTTACGGGCCTGAACGTATTATGTGCGCCAGAGCGTTTCCATTGCGTGGTTTAGACATTGGAGACAGTCTTGTGGAGGCTCGTTTCCAGTTGGGTGGGCTGGTTTGTTTGTTTTTCAGGTTGCTCTGCTTGACATAGATATCTGTGGGCCATCAATCCCTAAAATGATGGGTCTAGAAGGAGAACAGGTAAGGGAATCCTCAAATGTGTTGTTCAAAGGATTTCTGCTTAAATTTTCTTTTAATGTTTTAGGGTTCTGTAGACTTAGAGAGTCTAAGGACTGTTTATTTTAGAGAAATGAGCGTGGCAGTGGGTAGGGAAATAAGGGGAGATGAAGTTCAGCAAAATTTAGTTTGTAAGCTGTCTGCTTTTTGGATGACCAGTTCTTTAAACCAGCTTTTGCTGTTTATCGGCCACAAATTCGTGACTACTTAAAACTTTCTTAATGTTAGTGTGATGCTCTTTATCACACAAAATATTTTATGTAAGTATATAAAGTCATGGATAAATTTCTTGTAAAAGAGTTAGCAGTTAGTATTCACTTACTAATGGAAATCTCGCCCTTCTGCAGTTTTTGACTCAGCTGCTGCAATATAGCAGTATTATACCTATTGGCAGGATATTTATTTAGCCAGTTTTGACTTATGTTCATGTTATATGTATATCTGTATCTATTTCTAAGTAACTATTAATTGCTTTGTTTTTCAGGTTCATCAAAGTGGATCTGGATGGTCTCCAGTGGTAAGTTGGTTCAGCTGTTTCAGAAAGTTTGCTGGGTGTGTTTGGGTTGGGCACTGCCTTCTAAGGAGAAAAATGAGTAAGAGTAAGAGAGAAGGGTGACATAAATATCCAGATTTGCTAGAAATAGATATATAGATGTTATAGATCAGAGTGTTAAATTTCTTTTGTTGATCATAATAACACTACATTTCTAAAATAGTTATATTAAAGTATCTCTTTTTTACTGACTTCTATGCTATGGGCAATAAACATAGGTGATGTGATTTCATTGGTTCTATTTATTGTGCAGCTGTATATTATGCTGCCTTTTCAATGACAGACAAAAGGTATCTTACACCCAAGAAAAACCTCGGTAATATTTAGAAAATTCAGGGATAGTTTTTCAGGAGTGTTGGCTTTCTAAATATCACCTTTAGTGTGTATTCTATTGAAAAGACAGCTTGGCTCTTTTTCAGTCTGTGAATGTAGTTGGTGAATGTTGCACAAAACCTATAGTTTTTAATGCCCTTTGGTAAGGCTTTTTCTTAATTTCTTTGCCACCCCCCAACAGCTTTTTCTAGCCAATCTGGGTTTTGAGTGGTTTTCTCTACTCTTTCTTTACTGTTCTGTATCCTCTACTGAGTTGCACTTCTTCTCTTTTAGTATGTTGAAGAAAACTTGGGTGTTATGTCAGTGGGGTTCTTGCTTAGTAGTCCTGATGATGCTGTCATCTGGAGAGGACCAAAGAAAAATGGTGTGTATTGAGTGTTTTCAACAGTGTCATCAGCTTGTTTAATTAATACCATAAATATAGTATAGCAAGTTAAAAAAAAAAACTTTGAATTGTTTTGTATTTTCTTTAGTTGAACATATTGATTTGATGAAGTTAGAAGGTCAAATGCTGTATTTTGTAAATTTTTTTTAAGCCTTAGCAAAATAAGCATTTCTATACTTACGTTCACAGAACAGTCTATGTTCCTGGACTGTAAAAGTTGAAGTAAACAATAAAATTTGAAATACAGGGAGATATTTTTTCTCTCTCTCACATTCTTATCCTTTCTTTTAGGCTTGATCAAACAATTTCTTCGTGATGTGGACTGGGGCGAAATTGACTACCTGATTGTAGACACACCCCCAGGAACATCAGATGAACACTTGTCTATTGTTCAGTATCTCAATGCAGCTCACATAGATGGTGCTGTTATAATCACTACCCCTCAGGTAGATGAATCTAAATTTCCAGTGGCAGAAACATCATGTTATCTAAAGCAAATCCTTGGGTTAAAGTCTATTTAACTTGAGAGAAATGATGGTGCAGATCCTAAGGGAGCTGACTTTCTTGGCTTGTGGCTACAGCTGGCTGGTTTATGAGTTAGGTGGTTGCCTCGGTGGAACAGGGATCAGAGTGGGTCATTAAACCACTGAGCAGCTCCCACTCAAAAGCTGTGGTGGGGTGCAATGCAATATTTCTCTGCCTTCTTTGAGATGAGAATTGACATTGTTGCCAATAGCTTGATGTTCAGAAGCTAGTAAGTAGTTTAGTTTTTGAGTGGTAAGATGTGCACTGGTTGACACCGTGTGAAGTAGTCTGTTGCCTCCAGTAGGAAACTTTGCAATGTGCATTTTAAAAAGAAAAATTGGCTCATGGGGAGATGAAACTCAGAAGTATATCACATTCCAATGTAGGTTTTAATGCCTGGTTTGGAAAGGAACAGGAGATCCAAATAGCAAAAGATGCATCGTATTCTCACAACAGCTGAAAATAAAATGTAAAGGAAGTGAAATGATAAGGGTGATATCAGGTGGTGAGGGATGGAGGACAGAACAAAAGAACTGAATGAGATCAGGCATAGATGTGAAAAGTCTGAGGGGGTGATAAACTATTTCACATTTAATTTGAGAAGAGATGATGAGAGTACACCTGGTGGTTCTTGTCCTTGCCTGTTCTACTGAGAATACCAGGGGTCTTTCCGTAAACTGAAAATGTGGAAAAGTGACATTTAAAGAACTGAAGAGATAAGGTTAATATAGGAAATAAAGCATAAATATGGCTGAATCTTTCCTAGAGTCAAGTCAGGTGTCAAACCAGAACCATATTCAATAGGCTGGAGCTGTTGTTCTGTTGCTACCCATAGAACTGTTGTTAGAGCACTTAACACAGGTTTATATTCCTCACAATATGAAGAGAGCAGTAATAATTATAAGCTGTCTTTTTAGCTCTAAGGATGTAAATAATGGGTTTGGCACCAAAACATGACAGTCAAAATAGCAGGGTCTCCTAATATTTGTAGGAAGTATCTCTTCAGGATGTGCGAAAGGAGATCAACTTCTGCCATAAAGTGAAACTGCCCATCATAGGTGTAGTGGAAAACATGAGTGGCTTTATATGTCCAAAGTGTAAGGTAAGGCTGGCTGTGCATAACAGCTTATCTTGATGTTGTTTGTGTATAAAACATTGCTCCAAAAATGCCTTGTTCTCAGAATTGCAATATTTTTATCTCTAATTTTCATGTTGTCCCAGAATGAATCTCAGATCTTTCCCCCAACTACTGGGGGTGCAGAGAAGATGTGCCAGAACTTAAATGTTTCCCTTCTGGGTAAAGTGCCTCTAGACCCTCAAATAGGTAAAGTTACTGTATTGCACAACATTTAAAACAAGTTTTTCCTCCTATAGTTATGTTATTACTGGAAAACCCTGACCTGGACACTGATAAATTAGAGTATCAGACACTTTGTCTTTTAGGTATATACCTAGATAGAGCATTTCTTAGAATTAAAAGTTACTGGAACTGTGACATAGCACGCTGTGAAAAGAGGAGAGTGCCAGGATAATTTCTGTAGTCTGAAACTTAATAGATTATGTATCTTTTCAGCTGTATAATCATATCTGAAGTACAATGTGTCTGTCTTTAGTGTAAGAGTGACTCTTTGGAAGGATATAATGGGTAGCGGGATAAAGGGTAAAAAAAAAAAGTTCGTCTTTTCCATTTCCTTGTTTTTATGTTTTTCCCTGGCCTTCAAGGAAAAAGTTGTGACAAAGGTCAGTCTTTCTTGTCTGAAGCCCCTGAGTCTCCAGCGACATCATCTTACAGGAGTATCATTCAACGTAAGTCTGAAAATCACTGTGCAAATGAATCCGCTCAGAGCTGAGCACTTGTGCGATATATAAAGGTGCTAAATGGAATTCTGTTATTCTGCCTCAAAATAATAAAAACAGTGAGGGTGCATAGCAGTTCTGAAAGTATCAGATGCAAATACCGTGTTGGCTTCTCCTGGGCATCAGCTGTGACAGGCTTTTGAATTGACAGCAACATTGTATTTAATAACTGGCTTTGATGTTTGGCCACAGTCATTAATTTTCAGAACAGATGTGTGTACTTGCTCTCATAGGAATGTTATGAGATTGACAAGCAGGCCCGTTAAGGGGTGCTGACCACTAGTGACTGCCAGCAGTTCTAATTGCAACTGCACAAAAAATCATACAAAAACTACCTAAAGAACCAGTGTTGTGGAGTTTAAAAAGTGCAAGCATCTGGCAAATTCCTAAAGCTATTTTCACTGTGATGAAGGCCCAACTTGTGATACTCGTACCACCGGGTGACAGTGATGCAGCAATAACTAACTCCTGATGTGCAACTGAAATGCTGTATATTGCTTATTCCCTGTCTTTGCAGGAATTCAGGAATACTGTGATCAGCACCATTTTCAAGAAGAGAAGATTATCTAATTGATGAATGGAATAAAAATGTAGTGTAGTTCATGTTTAATTATAGAGAAGTAACTTATGCCTTGATTTAATGGAAGGAATGTATTTTTTTTGTATATTGCAAATAAATTCTTTATATAACCGTTCTTGCTGTAGGTTTTTTCCATAGTTGAAGATTCTTGTAGTTCACAGGTGGGCTCAAAGCTTTCCAGAAAGCTCTAAAACTGAGTCTTCATCTGTGTTACCAAGACACTGTCTGCACCTGGTGTCATGACACTCATAACCTGAATATGGAGTTGGTGTTTGAAGACCTGCATCTACAAGATTTTATTTATAAAGTTGAATATAAAAGATGCTTTGCTGACACTGGAACATTGTACCTCATGTGGCTGCTGTGCGTACCTAAGTGGGCTTTGTCCTGCCTTCTGTGCTAGGATGTGTGGTAATGTTCACTCGCTCTCTTACTAATACCATTTAAGCATCTTTCCTTTCAGTAGAAAAGATCTGTAGTTATAGTGAAATTCAGTGTAGTATTGTCTCCTGTTTTAGAATTGGCATCAGTTTTAAATTAAAAACCTTACTAAGAGTTTAGGCAAGTTATAGTACAAGAACAATATTTTATTTATTACAGGTATCTTCACACAATTCTGTGTGAATGTGCTGCTTGACGTCTATTCTTTCTTCTACTTGACCCTCAGCATGAACACTAAAAAAACATTTGCTATCTTTAAGAGGCCCTCTTCTGATTGTAAATCCTCTTTTTATTGAGGAATCAGTTTTGAGACATCAGTACACAAGAGGGAAAGAGTTGGATTTTGTTCCACACTTAAACAAAGAGCGTCATTTTTTGGTCACATTCTAATTCTTGGTTAAGGTAATCCGACACCTTCAGGTTAGTTGACAGACTTTTTTTTTTTTTTTTTTTCTTAAAAGGTGTGCTCTGTATAAACCAGAAGTAGTATTTTTGTCTATACAAACCACTTTTAGATGGAACTTTAAAGTAACAGAGGCTCTAAACCTTTCACAATCTAAAGACTCAAACAGGAATGACATAATTTTTTTTATTTCATGCATGAATAGTTGTAGAAGAGCTTACTTAAATATCTGCACATGAAGAACAGCTTTCGTAAGTATTTTTACTGCTCATCCTTTCAGTTCTTCCTTTTCTGATTAGTGCCTGTCTTCCCATGTTCTTCAATGTGGTCTTCTGAAATTCTCCTTGTCTGCCCTGTAGAAAAAGCACAGGAAGTCGGGGTGTTAGCATGACCTCAAATGTGGAGATCTCTTCTAAAAAGCAGGGAAGAGCCTCATGGGAGCCAGAGGCTTGGGAGTTGCCTTAGGCACAGCTGGAAGAAGTATCGGGTACCTTGGAAGGCATCTCTCTGAGGATTTAACTGAGAGGACGTTCTTCCAGGGGCTTGGAAGCAGCTCAGCTGTGAAGCTTCAGCAGGCTCTGAACACGGAGCAAAGTGATGTAGGGTACAACCCCCATACCCCAAGCTCCGTGAGAGAGGCTGACTAGAAAATCAAAATGGCCCTGCCAGGAGTTACTTTGGGAACTAAGACCTGGGAAGAGCCAAAACCAACAGCATGAGGCAGGTCAGTATGTGACACCTTGTGGGCTGTGGCTGACCAACTCGGTACTTACTCTTGGGAACATCTTCTGTGACAAAAAACCTTGATGCTGTTCTGCTGATGCTTTTTTGTTCCCCTAATTTGCAGTGGATGTAGCCATATAAATTAGCAGTCTGAAGAGAAATCCCAGCTATCACAAGAGCCTGTGGGCAAACAAAAGTAATCTGGGACAAATACACACCTATATACAGACTATGTGCAGAGTGTGTGTGTATATATATATATATAGAGAGAGAGAGAGATGTACTATTTAGATATACTGACAAGCTATAAGAGGGGTATATTCTGTCCAATACTAAATGACCATCAAAGAGATCCAATCATGTCAAACACAATAGTACCTTTCTACAAAATTCCTCTAAATTATTGAAACACTGATAATTTTTTTTGGTATTCTGTATTTTGAAAGACTTCATTACTTTCTAAAAGCACTTATTCAAAAACAGGACCTATTCAACTGATTGAATCATTTTACTCTTTTTAAAGCCTGGTCTGTATTGAAAAGTTTCTCATCTAGATACGTATCACACCTGCAGGCTTGTTTAGCTGGCAAATGCTTTATCACATACAAATAAGATCCTGTAACCTGCAGACTTCCAAAAAGCATCAATAGATATGAATGGATATCTAGTACTAACAGGCTGTGAAAATAGTAAGATCCCTTTGTGGTACTGCAGCCTTAGCAGCAGGCAGAGTCCATCTCTGGAAATGAAAGAACAAAAATTGATTTTCTCAGAAACAGTTTCCTGGAAGCCATCGTGTATTTCCATTTTTGTAACTTGCCTTTTACAAGTAACACAGGAACCTACCCCCAGTGCCAGTTAGAGTTCCTTCTCCAGCAAGCGCTTAGTTTAGCAAACAGTCTCTGGTTTTCAAAACCAAAGGTGGAGCTGTGGAGAAAGACTGGCTACTGGTTTAACTATTGCTTGTTTACCTATGGCAGGCTGGGCCCTAGAAAACTCTTAATGATTTCCAAGAGATTCATGCCTAAAGATGAATTTCTTGTTTCATTTAATAATAAAATGTGATCTTGACTGTTACTGGTTATGTAGCAGCACATGTCCAGGGTGCTTTTTATCTTTTCAGACTGAATTAAGAAATTCTACTTAGCATGGCAAGGAACTTGACAAAATGAATTCTAAGGCACTTAATGTTTACAGGGGAAAACATGAGGATTTCATAGACAAAAATACCTTAATGTAATACAATATACGGAGTACATTTCCTTTCGTATCTAAAAAACCATGTTTTTCTTTATTTGTAGAGTAGATGGCTTATAAATACAGTAGTGAAATACATACTTATAGGTAATTATGTAATTATTATTACAGTAACTATGAAATACATACATTCAAGGTTTTAAGCGCTTTGATACTGTTCTTTCAAAATGGAATGGTACCAGAGATCCAAGAGCAAGTAATGTTCAAGTTCCAAAGAGATGTGAAAATCATTGGTTCAATTTCTGTTTCTCCTATTAAGTTTCCTGTGACTGAAATAAGTTGGGGAAAAGTTGCTAGCAATTTTGCTAGCCACTTAAGGTTTTCAAGTTAGATGAAGGAACTGACACCCAATATTTTAGTAGAAATGGGGCTAAAAATTACTAATCCTTTCCAGAGTGCGGGGCTTGACTGCAGAAAACTCCTTGTGATTTCTTGAAGTTGTTAGTGGAATTTTTGTACTGTTGGAAGATTTGGTTCAAAGACTGTTGCAAAACTAACAGATCTGAGTTTTCCCTCTAACCACCACTGTCTGTCAGCCATAGGTCTTTCAGTACCCCCAGACTTACCAGCCATTTCAGCTTCAAGGAGAATAAGGTGCTAAAGAGAAACACTGTCCAAATAACTGGACAGATAATGAGACCAAGCCAAAAGATTCGAGCTTCAGCTTCAGTTGAGGCAGTTATTATAGGCACCTAGAAGGGAAATTATTGAAACTACTAATCACAAAGACAAAATCCACAATCAGTAAGAAATCATCAGAGGAGAAGAATGGACAAAATTACTTCTTTACGTAAATTTTACTTACTATATGCATAGAAGGAAGATTGAGTAAGAAGTAACATGCCAAGTTTTCTGCCTGCTGCTCTACTGCACATTGACAGCATTTTCTTTTCAAAATGTTCTGTTCTTTGTTCATATTTAAATGAGATCATTAGTCCTTTTGTCAATGCCAGTTTCCACTTACACTACAGATTAGTAGTATTTTAAAGTTCTGTTACACTGACAATTGCTTTTAAAGTTCTGAACTACTAAGTTAACTTCAACATTAGGTTCAAACTTTGCCGAGGACTTAGAGGAATGGGAAACAGAAGACAGTGTTACAAGCAGAATTTTAGAGTGAGTACTTCATTGTCTGTAGTGGAAAGTCATGATGTGTCCTGTTCACAAATAAAAAGCAGAGGGAGAAAAAAAATCAGTCCAGTATAGGAAAAGCTATAGTCTCGAGTGAAAATTCCAGTGAGCTATTCCAAGTGCTAAGAAGCAAACTTTAAAGATGCCCTCACAGGATTTATCAGTTGGTTCCAGTTCAGACAATGGAATTCTCTTAATAGTGTCCCAATTCCATACATTTTCCTAAACACATGCAATATCTTAGCTTAATTTAAATCTTGTGTGAGGCTTAGGTTTATATTATGTAAACTAAGACTTCAGATTTGCTTATGAAGTCCACTAATATACTATAAATTAAGAACCGTGGCTTCAAAAATGCCTCTTCTGTGATACTTGTGTTGGACACCATAGTAATTAATGGTATCTCTGAAAGAGGCATTCATGGTGCTCTACTGGTATTCTTCAACCTCAAAGCATTCTGCAAAAAAAACCCTGGTTGCAGATCTCTTCAGGTCAGCACAACCTGTGTCCCTGTCTACACTGAAAGGCTCATTGTTAACTCCTAAGACTTAAAAGAAACTGAAGAAAGAGAATTGTTCAGAAGGTTCTGAGCTTTCCCAGGAGACCAGAATTCAAAACCTCCCTCGGAACCTCAGGCCTCTCAAGCACCCCTAGTGCTAGCTTCTGAAATACAAGCTTCACAACTGGAAAAGAAAACCCTGGGGACAATTCAGCTCTGAAAAGTGAAGTTCATTTTCAGTAGTTTGAATTCTTCATGTGAAAATAAGACCCATCCATCCATCATGAGGCAGACAAAGGCACCCAACTTGTAAATACAGTTAAGATACTTTATCTTGCTTAAGAAAACTCTGAATGATGCAATAATTACATGGTGTCTTTAATTTTTTCATGTACCCTCTAAACCAGTGATGTTGCAGAGGTCCAGAGAATAATGTTTTATGCCTTCATAGTTAAAGACAGATGTTCTGAGTCAGTAAGAGGGTTTAATCACCTGTATCCCAAATTACCATTGCATTAGCACTAACTATTTAGGAGAAATAAAACTCAATACACGTGAGAACTCTGACCAAGAAGACATAGTTAACTCGATGAGCAAGATGACAAAAGTCTGTAGCCATCCCAGAGAAATTAGAAGAAATTAGAACACATTTCTAATTAGAAATTAGAATGTGTTGTGTGCATTGCCCTTGGAACATACCTTCCCAGTAAATCATTTAGTCTCTGTCTCCCCCCCTGATTCAGTGATGTTTGGAATGTCAGTGTAAGAATTGCTTTTCTTCTAGCAAACCTCAGCAGAAGATAGGATTTCAAGGACAAACCTCTTGCATCAGCAGCATGCCAGGAATTTACTGTTCATTGTTGCTAAGTGACTTGAAATATTTCTAAGTTCACCTGTAAAGCAAGAGATCCTAAAAAGTCACCAGAGGAATGACAAGGAAAATGGGGAATGCCTGACTCTGCAAAGTAAGAGAATCTTGGTATTACAGGTCCTTGCCATGACAAAGTATTTAAGTATTTCTCACAGATAAGCCTTGACAAAAATGCAGCCCACTTTAATTATATGTTCCTTCTTGTGATACTATGATTTTCACTTCTATCAAGCCACCATTTGCCAGCGTTTTTGGAAGGCGTCGTACAGATAAGTCAACTTTGTGCTTCTAGGCTAGAGTTAACAAACTGTAATAGGCAAAGTAGGCTTGCTTATCTCACCGTCATTTTGAGGTCAGGAGGTGATTTTATGGATGCCATTGCTTTTAAGTGCTAAGCCTTGGGGAGGTACCAGCAGATTGGAAGTCAGACAACTTAACACCCATATATAAGAAGGGACAGAAGGATGATCCAGGGAACTACAGGCCTTTCAGTTTGACTTTGGTACCAGGAAAGCTGATGGAGCAGATCATCCTGGGTTCTATTATGCAGCACATGAAGGACAACCAGGTGATCAGGTCCAGTCAACATGGGTTTATGAAGGACAGATCCTGTTTAACAAACTTGATCTCCTTCTATGACAGGGTGAACCACTTATTGGATGAAGGAAAGGCTGTGGATGTTGTCTATCTTGACTTTAGAAAGGCATTTGACACCGTTTCCCACAGTGTTCTATTAGAGAAATTGACTGCCCTTGGCTTGGGTGGGAATACACTTGCCTGGGTGAAAAGCTGATTAGATGGATGACTCTGAAGAGTTGTGGTCAATGGAGTTAAATACGGTTGGCTGCCAGTCACGAGTGGTGTCCCCCAGGGCTCAGTACTGGGGCCACTCCTGTTTAACATCTTCATCAAATATGAGGGGATAGAGTGCAACCTTGGTAAATTTGCAGATGACACCAAGCTGGGTGGAAGTGTCAATCTGCTTGAGGGTAAGGAAGTTCTACAAAGGGATCTAGACAGGCTGGATTGCTGGGCCAAGGCCAATTCCATGAGTTTCAATAAGGCCAAATGCCGGGCCCTGCACTTGGGCCACAACAACCCCCAGCAGCACTACAGGCATGGGGAGGAGTGGCTGGAGAGCTGCCAGGCAGAGAAGGACCTGGGGGTGTTGATTGACAACCGCCTGAACATGAGCCAGCAGTGTGCCCAGGTGGCCAAGAAGGCCAATGGCATCCTGGCCTGTATCAGGAATAGTGTGGTCAGCAGGGGCAGGGAGGTGATCATTCCTCTCTACTCAGCTTTGGTGAGGCTGCACCTTGAATAATGTGTCCAGTATTCTACAGTAAGGACGTTGATGTGCTGGAGAGGGTACAGCGGCGGGCTACAAAGCTAGTAAAGGGTTTGGAGCATGTCTCTTATGAGGAAAGGCTGAAGGATCTGGGGCTGTTTAGCCTTGAGAAAAGAAGGCTGAGGGGAGACCTTATTGCCCTCTACAACTACCTGAAGGGAAGGTGACAAGAGACAGAACAAGAGAAAATGGCCTGAAGTTGAACCAGGGGAGGTTCAGGCTGGGTATTGGGAAGCATTTCTTTACAGAAAGGGTTGTCAGGCATTGGAATGGCCTGCCCAGGGAGGTGGTGGAGTCACCATTCCTGGAGGTGTTTGAAACGGTTAGATGGTGTGCTTAGGGACATGGTTTAGTGGTTTTTGATATGGCTAGGAATAAGGTTGGACTTCATGATCTTGAAGGTCTCTTCCAGCCGAAAACTATTCTATGATTCTATGAAAGTTCACACTTAACAGTCTTGACAAAACTAAGAAACTCTGAAAGTCTTCTAGTTTGCTTTCGTGCAGGCTTGCTATATTCTCTCTGCGGGCTGCACCTGTGTTAGAGAAAGAGCGTTAACCCCTGTTGTTTCCATGTTGGCGGTGCACAGCCCCGCTGGCCATGCTCCTGCTATGCCAGCCCCCGGGCTGCTAGAGGTACTGTGGACCCATACATGGGCTTGGTACCCAGGCTGTGTGCACGGCTGGACTGGCTTGGAAGGCGCACCCTAGTGAGGAGCACTTAACCTGTTGTTTTGCAGGCTGTGCCTGAGCAGGGCTGCGGGGAGAATGCTAGCAAGTGAAAACAAACACCTGCAGGCCTGGCTTTGGCAGCGCTGCCAAGGCACACTTTTATAGCTTTTTTTTCCTAGGGTATTTGGAGGAGCACTGGCAGCATCAGAATGCTTTGCAATCTGGATTCTGATCCCCATGATACTCCATGAGCATGAATAAAATAAAATACTTATTTTAAAATACTGAATTTTAACTATTCAGCATTGCACTTGACATAGATTTTTCCTGAAGAGGATTCTGTGTGGATGCTGAAAAGCTGCTAGCAGAGGGATTTTCTCAGGTTCTCACAATATTCAGTGAGAGTCCTGCCTTTCTCATGCATTTTATGAAAAACAGTAGGATGGTTTTTGTAAGCTAGACTAACACGTGGTGTTTTGCTAAGTTCTGTTTATGGTACATTGGAAAAATGTTTTGAAATGGGTGTTGTAGGACTTTAGCCAATCACCCTAGGAGATGGGTGATCACTGACCAGTCACCTTATGGGGCTAGGGTATATAAAACGGGGTTATAAATTAATAAAGTTGCTTCTTTTTCCTGCTCTTGCTGAATTTATGTGTTGCTGCATCTCTCCGCTCCCAGTATAAACAGCGACAATTCTGCATTATGATTAACTATAGGAAAATGTGCTACAAGACATTCTCACTAGAAAATAAAAAGGAACTGCTAGAACCATTTCATACTAGTACCACGCTATGAGTATTTATTCTGCTGATGTATATGATGAAAATGTTGCAAGACCCATTTTGTCCTGAAGGCTTTCAGGATGTGACAATCTAGTCTTCTTACAACTGAATGCTTACAATATTTTCTACAAAAGCTGGATAAACAGTAACTGTTACAAAGGTGCTCCCCTTGTTCCTCTATTTGACTCAGTATCAGCTCTGCAAGCTTTCCTGTGGATTCTGTTTGTCCTGTGCCTACTTTTATTGCCATACTTACCTTTTTTGCTTCAAACACCCAGTGGCTTTTTCCATCTTCATCAATCTGGTTCCACCAACGCAAACCAACCAGGAGTCTTCCTGTCACATTCTAGTGACAGAAACAATTATTTGCGTTAATCAGTTGCATAATTCACTTGTCAGACTAATATTAGAAAAAAGAGAGAAGCGTGTCTGAAAATCCTGTTCTTTTATCAAATACTAGAATTAGGTCCAAAAGCTGTGCCAGCTTGAGCATAACAGTCATTAAGGACGGATGAGTTACCACAATTTTAGAGGCCTGTTCTCCTCCTCTAATATGATAATTAGCACAACAACACTGATTTGGGTAAGAAATTATAGGATGTATCTTTTCTAAGTCAGTTAGTTGGAGAAGGCCCCAGTAAACACATTTTCTCAGCAAGAGGAGAACTGCAAACAGAAACACACTGAAAAAATGGAAGAGTAATTATAAGCAAGTAAGCTGCATGGAATCAAGCAAACAAATTAAGAAAATATTTCAGCACCTGGATGAATATTAGAAGTTTTCAGAATACTGGAGATACATTGATGTTTTACTTCTACAAAACACAAGCCTTGTTCCATGTGTGGAGCCCCTGGGATTCTGGGCTGACCCAAACCACCTGCCTGCACATGATTAGGCCACTGGTGCTCCCAGGAGCCTTCTACAGCGCTGGCGTGCTGGGTCTGGGCATGGTATTGCAGTTTTGGACATCCTTTGGCACCCATTACTGAAAGCCAGTATTACTTTATTGCTTTTTTTTTTAAGGGGGAAAGCATATAAGCATATCTACCCATTTTCTCACCATATTAGTAGCTCCCACCAGCTATAAAGAACATGGTGATAAACAGTAACTAAGATATGTAAATGTCTTAATTAAAATGGGCTAGACATTTAATACATCAACAGATCATAGAATTGTTTTGGTTGGAAGAGACCTTTAAAGTGATCAAGTCCAACTGTTCACCCAGCACTCCCAGGTCACCACTAAACCGTGTCCCTCAGCACCGCATCTACATAGCTTTTAAATACCTCCAGGAAGGATGACTTCTCCACTTCCCTGGGCAGCTTGTTTCAGGGCTTGACAGCCCTTTCTGTGAAGAAATTTTTCCTAATATCCAATTTAAGCCTCCCCTGGTGCAACTTGTGGCTGTTCCCTCTTGTCCCATTGCTTGTTCCTTGGGAGATGAGACCGACCCCACCTGGCTCCAACCTCCTGTCAGGGAGTTGTTGGGAGAGAGAAGGTCTCCCCTGAGCTTCCTTTTCTCCAGTCCGAACAACCCCAGGTCCCTCAGCCACTCCTCACAAGACTTGTGCTCTAGATCCTTCACCAGCTTCACTGCCCTTCACTGGACAACCTCCAGCCCCTCAATGTCCTTCTTTGAGTGAGGGCCCCAAAATTGAACCCAGGATTTGAGAGGCAACCTCCCCAGTGCCCAGTCCAGGGAGATGATCCCTGCCCTAGTCCTGCTGGCCACACTATTGCTGATACAAGTCAGGATGCTAGTGGCCTTTTTGGCCACCTGGCCACACAATGGCCCATATTCAGGTGGCTGTCAATCAACACCCCCAGGTCCTTCTCCTCCAACCAGTTTCCAGCCACTCTGCCCCAAGCCTGTAGCACTGCAGGGGGTTGTTGTGATCCAAGTGCAGATCACAATGTCACTTGTCAATATGTATATTTCCTTTTTTATATAATGGTACACAAAATACTTTCAAAGTTAATTACCATTCAGGGTCATCTTACCTTAACTGACCAAAAGTCAAAGGATAGAAGGAGGAGAATAGTGACAAAACAGGCAACAAAGCTGTTGCTGAACCAGTCACAGAACAAGTAGGTAATAATAGCACTCACTCGGAAAAACAGGTGGAAAAAGGTGGCCACTGGGTGCCTAGAATAAAAAACACAGAGTACTTAGAAAGTCAGGGGACAAGAAGGACTGTTACAATATCTGCTAACAATGCAGTATAACACAACTATTTCTAGTTTATAATGTTATTTTGGTTTGTAGCTGCTATTGTTTCATATGTCGATGTATATCTTCACATCACCGCAGCAGTATTTCCATTATTTCCATTAGTATTTTCATCTAAAGCTGAATGATGGAATGTGTTGTTCATGTCAAAACTTTGTTAAAGACAGAACAAAACTGAGAGTCTTCCACCAGTGTTTTTGTTACTTCATGAAGGAATTCAGTGATTGTGTTTAAGAAAATCCTCATTGTTTCCTGAAATAAATCAGCATTGCAAGGCATAGAAGAATTGAGACAGATCTTGGGCATTTCAGAACTGTTTTGAAAACAAGAACAGGAATTCTGAAACTAAACAATTATTAAAAAAAAAAAAAGCTATTGGGTGTAAGACAAAATGAACGTATGTAATGGCTGAAACTAAACACTTCCTTTTACAGAGAGAATATGATTTGGGAATCTAACAGTTGTTACAAATGATTGTTCTTTAATTGCACTAGATACTGGTGCTTTGCTCATGACACTAAATTTTGTCCATAACAAAATAAAGGGGAATGGAATTTCAGTGGCAGAGGTAACTATGTGACATGGAACAGTGGCCTGTGCAGTAAGACAAGGGGGCAGGAGAATGCTGTAATGAGCACAGTACAACTTTCACTGTAATATGTCAAGTATGAAAACTTATTCTGTACGATTGTGTTTGTGTTAAAGTTACAATTAACTAGAGGCTACTGCCTTTAAGTAACTTCTTCCCTCAAAGCTGAGTGAATAAAATTTGTTTTCTGAATAAGACTTTTTTAAAGTCAATGACTGTCTCATTAAGTTCCTCTACCTCTGTATGGCCGAGGCCATCATTAACTATTCAACTATTAAAACGACTATTCTATTACTGTGCATAATAAAATGATACATATAATATATATACAATTTTATAATAAACGTGAATTATAAATATATATAAAATGTAATAGTTAATATTACAAAAAAGATATAATATTATTCTATAGCAGCTTAACTGTTCTTTATCTATTCTATAATGGCAACAGCTTGTAGCACTACACACACGAAGGGAGAAGCAAGAATGGCGCACAGCTGTAGTTTATATTTACTCCTGATCATGCTAACTTCAAACTTTCCCAAAAATGACTTCTGACTTAAAAATAAACATGTGACATTTCAAGCAAAAGTTGCTTTCTCTGCTATAAGCAGATGGGTAGGTGGTGGGGCAGAGGGAACATCGTGAACTGTCAAAAACAGTGTCTTGCTACTTCAAGTCTTGATCTCGTTCAGGAAGGCACAAGAGTTCATTACGTAAGTGGTATCTTGTGTCTCTACAAGCTACTCATAAATCCCAACCCTAATGTGCACCAGGCCGGACTGAGCTTTTGTAACCATATCAGTGCTTCAAATGTGAAAGTAACTCTGGAGAAGTAGTGCTTTGTTTTGGAAGTCAGATGATGAATTTGGATGATGAATCTGTTCCACTATCAAACTCTGAAGGGTGTTCAGTAAAGAAACAGTACATGAGCAAGAGGCTCACATTTATTACAGCCATAAACACTTCACTGAGAGTACAGAGCCTCTGTCCCCTCACAAGGATATGGCAAGCCAAGGGACTTGCAGGTCCTAGGGGAGGGAAATGGAGATGTGCACCTCATTCTTCGGACAGCTCTCTTCATCTCAGAAAATATCCACCCATTTATGTGTTAAAAAATCAATAAACCCTGAAACTACTGAAATACAGTAAATAAGCTGTTCACTTTCTCACTTAACAGAAGAAACATGTTTTCTTAGTTCACAGCCATCAGATGAAACTTACAGCTTCTGTCACATACAGACAGAATTTTTAATAAGGAGATAATCCCAGAGTGTTAAAATTGCCTTTTAAAACCTGAAGCTAAACCATCTGCATCCATTTTGAAACAAAAGACTTTACAGCTTTTCTTAAGTGAATGCATTTATATTTAACTCAATTTTAGTTCAGATTTTTATTTTTAAAGATAATTTCCAGAAATAGCATGGCATTAAGAAATCATTGCATAAACTAACATGATTTCTTATACTAATGGCAGACAGTGCAGGCTACATAACATGAGAACACTGTTTTCTTTTTGGCATTCCAAACCAGTAAAGGATAAAAGTAACCAAAGCTCTGCACTGGCTCTGCTTGGCATACCTTTGCTCCTCAAAGTATAGCAACCCACTCACTTGGACCTTTAGTTATCCTGTGGCATCTAACCATCCATATAGTGTAGAGCTGGAGCTAGTATTTGAACTGGTATTTTAAATACATCTGGGCAAATGCGAAACAAATAGGTGCTCTGGCTCAATCCTCTTGTGTTACCTGGCTGACTGGAAAAAGCAGCAATTATATGCTCCTGACTGTTGCGATCAAGTGTTCTGGTAGTGCAATCAACTGCAAAGATGGTGTAAGTTATCTTTTTCCTAACCTTCTTAGGAAAGCAGCCACTAACTACATCACTATACACATACCTTTTGCTTTTAAGGAGCATTTGCATGTATCTTGGAGAATCACAAAAGCACAGGGTATCACAGTTTATGCAAATTCTAACCAAGTTCAAGATACATGAAATAGAGATAAATGATTGGAATATGTTGTTATGCCCTCTAATAAGACAATAAAATTATGACACATGTTGCAGACTTGTTTGCACAAGATTCTTCAGAAATATAAAAACAAACTTCTGTGTGAACCATGTAAGGAGTTTCATTTCCGTATTCTATGGCAGAAGAGTTTTCGGTATGAGATTACCTAGTCTAGTCACAAGGGCAAGAAAGAAGTCTCTAAGGAAATCAGTAACTATACAAAGTGGATCAGTTAATAGTATAGTTTACTGATACTTCACCTGTCTATGTTATCGGGTAGTGGGAACCAGTAGGAACAGATCTCTAAAGTAAAGTAACTGGTGCTGTGGATCTTCTACAAACATTTCAGGGTGGTTTCACTTCACACTAACCCTAGTCTGAACCCATAGACTGAATCTGTGGCTCGTGCGCTCAAGACACACTCCTAAACTGTATTTCCCAGTTTAGTTTAATCCTTTAGGCTATGTTCTCCAAGACTACACCAAAATATAAACCTCAATTTAAAACGTGTGCTGCTGCTAAAGCACAGAAATAAAGCACCACTGGGAATGTTAATCTTGTTGTGACTGGCTTACATAGTTACAAAGCCTGATACACTGGAAGGGCAGAAATGCTTCACCAGACACTAGTAAAACAGTGTAATTGTATTGTAAAGCCACATGATTCCTTGTTTGCGTAAATCAGTTAACATATATGTTCAGCCTAACAGCTCTTATTTTTCTTAGTTTATGGCTGCAAAAAAACACTAATGTTGTAAAGGACCAGAGTAAACTGGGGCAAGGTGGAAGGGAGGAAACCAATATAAAGCTGAGGATATACATTATTGACGACTGCATGCCTATGTATAATTCCTTTTGTCATAAAACCTATTTTCCCTTGACAATCTCTGGAGATTCTACAAAAGCTACTGATGGAAGAACGACTCTGTTGCCTGGGACCTGGGTGCGGACAGAGCTGAAGAATGGCACCTCTGGTACTGTGACTCTGGTAAGACTGCTTGACCTGACAGATGAGATGGATCGATGGGTTGGGTTTTCTTAGGTAACAGCTACAAGGGTCAGATATGCTATATTCCACATAATGCCACATCCTCTGTCAGGAAAACATGACATTTCTATTGCAAATAACATACTGTTTTCTTTCAGGTGGGTGCACAGCACAACGTCTGAGCACTCTGCTGCATAACTTGTGTTGCTGAAGATGAGAGCTTCCTCCACACCTCCAGTGCTAACAAAAATACTGCTTCATTGGGTTGTTTGTTCTTTGTTGTTGTTGTTTTTTGTTTTCGTGATGTGTTGGCTTTGGGTATGCACAATTTCTGTCTCCAGCGGCAGGAGTGTACCGAGGCTGCCGAGCAGCGGGGCTGGCAGGGCCGCGGGCCTCCCCGCTCCGGCTGGAGCTGGCTGCCCAGCACGGAGCATCCCCCGGACGGAGGCGCCTCAGCCCCCCCGGGCTGCCTGTTCCAGCGCTTGACCACCTTCACTGCAAAAAAAACCCCGGGAATTAAGTGCTTAAATTGAATTTTCTGTATCTCAGTGCGTCAGCCCAGACAGAAAAGAGCTGCCCAGGCCCTCTCACCTCAGGCGGGCAGAGGCCTCCGCGCCCCGTTCCGTTACCTGATCTTTGCTTTCCGCAGCGCCAGCTCCTCCTCGCTCCCGAAGTCGAGGGACACATCCTCGGTGTCGTCTACCAGCGCCTGCGGCGGGGAGCCCATCAACGGGGAGGGGCCGGGGGAGCCGCGCCGCCGCCCGCCCGCCCGCCGCCCCCCGTCCCGCGCCTCCTGCCGGCACCTCTACCTGCTTCATGCTCCCCTCCGCCGGCGTACCCGGCCCAGCCGCCCGGTTGCCAGGCGCGGCGGATGCCGGGGCCCGGGAGGTGTTTCAGGGAAAAGGGTCCGTGCTGCCGCTTGCCCGGGGCGAGCCCTCGGCGGGGCCGGCACGCACCGACCCTGCTGTGCTGTGCGGGCTGAAGCGCGGGGCTCGTGTTCGCCCAGAGGCCGCCGCCGGCGGCAGCTCGGAGCTGGGCGACCCCAGTTAAGCCGCTGCTGGTGCTGGGGCCGGCGGGGAGACCCGTCTCCTCTCGCGCGTCCATGTGGCTGAGCTGCCGTTAGCTGCCACCCTCCTGCTCCTGACGCTTGGGCTCGCGGCCCTCGCCTTAACCCAGGCCAGGGCGGCCGGGCGGGCCTCGTCAGCGGGCTAGAATGTGGGCGTGAGGGGCCCGAGCTTTCGGTGCAGCCGGAGCACTCTGTCCAGGGTTTGAAGGTGTCCCCGCCGATGGCTACGGCTGCCCACGCACCAAACTCTCCATCCTGGGCAGGGCTGCTGCAGGCCTCCTCCTGAAGACAAACCCTGGAAGGAAAAAGTATTGGAGAGAAAGGTGAATGTACGTGTAGGAGGGTGATGAACACCTGCGTGTTTCGTTGAGGGACTGCAGCTGGTACCAACAGTCTGTTGTCTGCTCAGCGCTGGGCCAAGCCCTGCTGCCGTCCCCCACCGCACAGTGGGCCCTGGGCCCTTGTTGCGATACAGCTTTTGGGGCCCAGCCCAGTAGGACTGGGGATGTACTACTAGTGTAACATAGGTAACTTAGCCCTTTAGTGAAAGACTCCTCCTGCTCTTACTTGAATGGCGGATGGGTTATGCAGCGGAGTTAGGGAAGTAGGAAAGTTAAATGAGACAACTGAGCTTCAGGCTATAGGTAAGGGTTTCACAATAATGGGGGGAAGTAGCCCCGTCAGCTCAGTGTGAAGTGGAGGATCTGGGAATATCTGACGCATCAGTCATTTGTATATCTGACTGGCTACTGGCGTTAAATAAGCCTGCAAAATAATATCTTTTCTACAACATCTGGCTGATCCAGAATGTATCTGTTGAGCAAGTACAGAAGTAACTTGAGGCAAAAGTTTCAAAAACATTAATTGGAAAGTAGCTTTGTGTGAGACCTGTTATTAGAGCAAGACGGTACCTAATGCATCAGAAAAACTGGTAGAGCTGTCCTTAGAATTTGTAATTGTAGGAGAGGGGAAGGTGTATTTTATGTCTAATAATGTTGCTATTATGGTAGTCATATTTTGGCCTTGGTAGTGTTAAAATAACACTGTAGTCAGTAAGTACAGCAGACTTGCACTAAAAATGGTATAGGGAGTCTGTAATTTGATGGGATGGCTCATGATAGCCTACAATATTAAAATATTTAAGTAGGCTTTCACTCCCAAAGAAGATATAAACACTTTGAGAGCTATCATGAGATACAATTATTGTATAGTTATGTGCATACCTGAAGCTGACCTCTACTTCATTTACTGTATCGACACACACCTCTGCTTACGAGCAATGTATTAACAGTAACTCAAATAGAACCTGCTTCTGACTCAGAAACAGCTCCCTGAGCTGCACTGACAGAAGTATTGAGCAGTGGAGCAAAGTTTGGCATCTTTTTGACTGCCAAATTACTCATCTCAACCACTGTATCAGCAGCTCTTCTCTCGCATCTCAACATAGTTCTTCTGTTAGCAAGTCTGATGGTTTGAATTTAGTAATTCTGTAATGTTGCTGTATCATCTGAGCCATTGCATTTTTGTTCCAAGGCACCAAAAAATAACTGTGCGCTACCTTCCTTACCAGATGAAACATGGGATAAAACTTGCTTCTATGGGAGACGTGACCTTTAGCCTGTCACAATATTAGGTATCTGGTTTACTGCTCTGATGCTGCTAACTGATTGTGTTAGAGATGAAGTGATACATCTAGAAAGGAAATGGAGCCCATGGTTCGGGGGTTTTTTATCATTTTAAAAGAGATAGATGTTTCTTTAATTTTCCCTCCTCCCAGTGCTTCTTCCCACGGATCCACTGTAGGGATTATCTGTTTTCTTAAGAAACTCTATCAGATAATCCCACAGAAGTCTATCACTATGCCATGCGATTGGTTTTAGTAACATTCTCTAAAAAGCATTATCAAACTATCGTGTGTGATTATTCCAAGTATTGCATGGGTTATCATTTTCTTTTAGAACAAATTACGGATCAAAGAGTCCTTGGTCACTAGAGGAATCATCGAGCAAACCAAGAATTTCTTAATTCTGGGATTATTAAAAAAGCATTCTTCCTTGTTTTAAAATAAATGCACGCAGGCAAAACCTCAGTAGAAGTTTACAGTGTTTTCTAGGATTTTGCAGAACAAACTATCTTATTTTCAACATTTTTTTTAGTGTTCTTATGTAAGTACAATTTGTTTGAACATTGGAAAGATTAGCAACACCCTAAAGGTCATGTAAATCCTCAAAAATTAAAGGTAGTCACAGTGAATTTATGACTTGTTGTTTGGTTTTCAGGTATGTATGTGCACAGCAAAACCTTGGCCATTTATGAAATATATTAAGATTTCATTTAATTGCTGACTGAAACATATATCATAAACCAGCTCAAAACTGTATCATCTGCTGCCGTGTGCTTGCCATTGCCTTACAGGCAGTTCTCTTCCCAGAACAAATAATGACCTTTCTATTGTCAAGCACTACCCATGTGAAAAGCTTGGTGTGAATAACTGATAAATCTCTCTCCCTCTCTGTTTTGACAGTAAATAGAACCGCCTTTAAGACCAATCTGGTGTTTTATTCAAGCAGTTAACATGAAGTCAGCTGATTTCTCTTTTTCTTTGGAGCGTTGCCTGGAATTGAACTGGTATGATTCAGAGTCTTGCCCTGTGAACTGCACAAGGATATTTTGAGTAACTCAACAGTTATTGCCCTGGTTTAAGTATCTCAAATGATGTTTACAGTTATTGTTAATCCAAGAATAACTCTTCTCTCACATTAGATGCAGTCACAGGGTTTGTTGTAGGTTCAATAAAATGTTTAAATTTTGAGGAGACAGGCCAAATTAGAGAGGATAATGAATAGATAACTTTCTAATAGTGTCACCTTCTAATTAATTTGTAAAAGTTGATATCCTGGTTTGTCCTAGAAACAATTTCTGTGGATTTTTTTGGCACTACCTACCTGAATTGTTGTAATTGGCAGCTCTGTATTAACAGAGGAGGAGCTGCAGCATTTACTTGGCAGATCAGCATAGTGTCTTTCAGTTGGGTGATCTGTAGCAATATGCTCTCAGTAGACATCAAGTTCTGATATCGGCAAGAAATGGTTAACTGAAAGAAATGTCAAAGTTCAAGGGGTTTGATGCCTAAATATAAATAGAGATTAAAAAAAAAAAAGACTGTATCGATCATTCATTCAGTTACATCTAAAGAGATGAAAAATATTTTTTTGTAACTCAAGAAAGAAGCATAAACATTCATTATTGTATAGTAAGTGGTTTAGATGCTAAGAAGTGCAGTAGTAGGAAAAAATCAAGAAAACATTACATATTTTTATTAAACAGCTTGTTTTATCCTCTGTATGCACTGTGCAGCTCTAGGCCTTATTTAACTCATGCTGTAGATATCTCTGGTGTGGTTACCTGGGAGACAAAATGCTTTGCATTTATTAATGAGTTTACTTCAGTATCATTCTCTGTTGAGACTGTGCATTGGTCACTTAGAAACAGTCAAAGCAAAGTCCTCAGCGCTCTTCCAGCCTGGGGTGCACTGCTTCCCAACACTTGGGTGCAGACTTCTTAGTGTGTTCAGCTTTATATATCTCTTGACATGTTTAAAGCTTTGGTCATTCTCACGTGCAGTTCTTGGTACTTGTTACTTCTGCAAATCACCTCTTATTTCTCAATTTGGGAACTCCAAAAATAAGGGCCTTGGGCTGTCTGGACACCTGTCAAAAGTTTGGTTCAAGTGACTTCATAGTTCCACAGCAGTAAGCAGGGACAGCATCCCTTTCCAGAGTGGCAGGATTCTGATTTCACAAGGAGAGGTACCTGGGGTCCCTTCCCTCCTTTGCTGTATGAATTTCTAAGGCCTGTACACATTCACACAAGTATCTAATGCCTTGCCTGACTTTAGCTAGTCCTCTATAGCCTTGCTGAGGAAAAAAAAAAATATATATATATACGGAAAATTTATTAAACCTATTAAATGAAAGACCCTAAGGGTTATCAGTTGAGAAACTTGGTACCACGGGAGGTTAATACAAAAAATTGAGTACTATTGCTTCTACTGGTTTATCTGCAAAAATAAAAGTTGAAGTTGCTTGTAAAAGCTTTAAGATGCATATTCATTACCTTTTTTTTTTTTTTTCCCCCCTGCTAGCAATATCTACATAGTCTTGTTCAGATCCCAAAGGTGCCTGCTGGACAATTCTTTAACCACTGCTTTCACTGGTAATGTCTACTTCATGTTTTGTTGTGGAGGCTGTGGTTAAGCAGCTTTTGCTGTATTTGCTTGTTCTTATTTATTCTGCACTTACGTCAGAGGGGTGGTAACAGCAATAACTTTCTCAGAAAAATAGTAGTATATAGACAAAACACAGAAAAGAGAACTAAGAAATGGTTTCTAATCTGGTGATGCAATGAAGTGAGAAACCTTTTCCTACAGTACTTAATTCTTTTGACATGCAGATTTTTGTGAAGCAAACTGTGATTCCTACTTCTACAGCATTATTGTTCAGTATCATATTTCCTTAATTTGTTAATACATTTTTTCTAGTTCCCTGAATAGCTTCAGCTCGGTCACAGAGAACTTGAAGGGATGTCTGAGGGATGAAAATCCACAAAATCTGTAGTGTTTCTGTAGTCCTGAGTCATACAAAGAGGTAGAGGTGCTTGGAATTGACCTTTAGGTAGCTGGATCTCCCATATAAGCCACAGGAACTTGAAGTGCCTTGGAATGGGGTCCGGCACATTGACCGCATGTTCTTTACAAGGCATGCCACGAGCTGCTGGAGATATTTTGCTCTATATGCAGTACACAGCTCTGAACATCTCCTGGCGGTAAGGGACCCAAAGTCTTCTGGCAAAATTGAAAGCAAGGTCTGTGGCCTATGAGTCCCTTTTACGATGGAGTCTGTGCTCAGACAGAGGCCACAATTCCCTCTGCAGCCTGAAAGGTGGCAAGCCTCAACCTCCCACCTTAGAAGAGGAAGAAGCTCTGGGATGTACTGGAGGCCTCCACAGCTGTTCTCATGAAAGCTGTTCTGCCTGACTCCCCAACTGGAGGGTGAAGTATTTGTTTCTTCTGTGAATGGGCCTGAATTCCTGATGCATGCATCTTTCAATTCTGTAAATAATGACCAATTAAAATTACTGAAATAAATCTTGGAAGAAGGGCAAGAACCCAAACCTCTTTGTTTCTCAGAGAATGCACTGTCTGGCTTTCATCCTTCATGGAGGGTAGAGCAGCTTCAGCAGGATTTGCAAGTTCCCCTTCCCTGTGGCGGAGCAGCCCAGAGACCGTGCTGAAGGGCTGCAGAAACATGGACCTGAAGCGAGTGAAAAGAAGGTGGTGTGACTGGGTCTGTGATACTGTGTGCACTGTCTGCCATTTCCAAGAATAGCAACACAGCTACTGGAAATAAAGTCGTGGTAAGTGCTGGTTTATTCAGGTGACTACAGTTAGAGCCACTGTGTCTGATGCTTTGTGTCTGGTGTTTGTTTTAGATGACAAAAATCAGAAATGCTCTAGGGAAGCCCCTAAAATATGTGGTTTCTTCAACTGTCAGTGTAGTATTTTTGCCCTGTTTTCTTGCCTCCCATCATTCTGAAACTTGACATAGGCTGTGGTTTTGCTCATATCTTTTTCCTTGTTGGTTTGGCTTTGCATTTGAATTCTGTTTACCATTCTTGCTCTGTTCTAACTCAGTATAAGGAGTTTTTTGTCACATGCCCCAAAGCACTGGTATACTGGACTAGTTATATAAAGTCCAGCGTTGGTGACAGAAAGGATATGAATTTTTCTTTTCCTTCTTTTTTTTTTTTTTCACTGCCTGTCCCAAAGAAACTGCTAAGAGAGTCATACATGCGATGCTCACAGACTTCTTGAAAACCAAGGGAAGAAACAAGAGCTTTTCTCAGTGTCTTTTTTCTTCCATCTTGTTTCACAGATTAATGTATGTATTCAACTGCATAACTTCCTGTTCTAAGGATTCTCTTCAACTGACACACAACTTATGTAGGTAAAAGTGATGTTTCATAGCTGCTGTATCTCTTTTTAAGGATGGTCATGGTGGTCTTCCCTTCAAAGTCCAAAGGAAAAGACATGCCTTAGCTATAAAAAGTGCTAACCAATAACAACATAAGAATCAACAAATAGTAAAATGTACAGCCTGACTTCTCTTTTTCACACACATTGTTTGTGCTATGACACATTTTAAAGAGGAAAGTTAGTTAAAAAGGAGAACTCGTGCTTTTGATTTCTCTGTATTGAGGGGAAGTATCACTTCTAAGTAAATACAAAGCTAATTTTGAAATCCAAATAATCTTAGTAAAATCTTAGCAATTAATTTCACTGTTTTCCTAGGCACAGGGAAGCAGCTGAAATTGTATCAAGCAGGATGGGTTACATCCTTCAGTACCTGGCATCTGGGTATGTCATGAGCCTTAGATTTCACCTAGTGTTGAGATAGTAAGAATTTTTTTTTTACTGAATACAAATGCAAAAACAAAAGCAAAAATAGAGAGCATATTGAATTGCTTTCTCAAAATTACGAATTAGGACTGTAGCAGCACTGGAACTTGAATCAAGTTTTCAAAGTTTAAGCCACTGTAGTCCCCCTTCCCTTAGATACAAGATAATCAGTTTTGAGGTCAAAAGCAGAGTTCTTCTAGCACATTAGTGCTTGTTGGGTTTGCCTATAGCCCAGCAAAAGCTGGGGACAGCTGTATAGAAACCACACTTCCTTCCAGATGACGATCTTGCAGATCCTTTTGGAAAACTCCTTAGGAATCCTTAAAACATGTGGGAAGAGTAAAACAAGAATCAACCTAAAATCTTCATATCTTCACACCTATGCAAAGGCAATCCCACTTTTGGTCTGTCTCAAATCTACACTTAACAGAAGAAACAATGCTTTATTTGTGTCAAAAAGCCTATAATCTCCTATTTATGGTGAACTTTGCCTGGGCACATTTGCAGGTGTAAATTGTTTAAGGTGTGAAACACTTGCAAAATACCTGCTTTTCTCTGCTTAAGTGTGGATCATGATGATGTATTTGCTCACTTGCTTGTCTGCTGCTGGAGGGAACTATCCTATGGAGGGGAGTTCTTTGCCCATAAAAAGTATTCTACCATTCCCACATCATTATATCCCCTTAATCTTAAAGACCCTTATGCTCTGGAGAACTGAGCAAGGCTTTTGCAGAGCTAAGGTGCAGCAAGTCAATGAGTTGCAGAGATTATCTGAGGATTACAGTTTAAATGGAGTTTCTTCTTCTAATACACAGCTTTTCATGTGGTTTGAACTCTCCACCTCTCATCAAGAAAGACGCTTCTTGATCAGGAGAACCAGTGCTTAAAGGGGCCTTGAATGTGACTGCTGATGCTGAGAAAAGTTTCTGAAAACCTCCCTGAACAAATAACTGAGAAAATACTATTTTTTGGGGTTTTTTTAATCTATTGAATCCATTGAAGAGCACAGTGATTGCGAGAGAGACTGAGATTGAGATTATTCTCCAAGATGTGTTAAAACTCATTGAGATTTGCTGTGATAGCAAGCAGTTCCCAACTTCCTGTGAGGCAAACCCCTAGCTGCCTTCAGCATGTGTTCTGCTCCACAAAATGCTGAATTAACAGTGGAGGCATCTTATTCAGTGCAGTTTTATGTTGATAAAACTAAGGAAAACAAACTGTCCTTTTCATGTAATACCCCAGCACCACTGCTACTCTGAATGAGTTGGAGCTTACTTAACAAAACTCATGTTGTCTCTTCTCTTCTTAAACAATAGAAGCATCAACTTTAAAGGAAAATATGTTTAAAAGGCAAATTCTGAGTCAGATAAGCATATGCATGAAAGATCTAAGGGATTTACTTTTTCATAAGGAAAATAAATTAATCTGTTTTTCTCAATTGTCATTTACATAGTTAGAGTAAAGCTTGTGGTAACCTGCACTGTGAGTCAAAATCAGACTGTTGGATAATGAGATAGCTTGTTCTCCCAGTGTTTCGCATGTGTTTTCCTGATACTGAACATAAGCATGATACTGAACATAAGCATGAATGACTGGAAAAAGCAGCAAATTTTTGTTATTCTACAAAGATATTTTGGACCTTAACCAGAATTTGCATAACGTATAATGTATAAAGTTCTATAAAACCTTAGCAAGTTCCTCTCAGTGCATTGTTTCTTCCTAAATGTAATTATTGCTCCACTTTCAAATATGTCTGACAGTGAAAAGAAATCACAGCAATACTCAAGGTAGTAAAACCTAGTAGCAAATAATGAGGAAAGTATTTAGATCATACTAGGCAGCCATGTATCAGACTGGATTTTAAATATTCCCAACTGCAAGCCCCCAGACAGCCCCAGAATTTTTGACACAGTATTTCAAGGCTGTAGGTTCTGCTGTAACAATCGGGTATCTAAAAACAAAGTAGAAAAAACCCTAGAGTGTAAACTGAATTGTTAGTAGTTGGTAACTGTTTGTTTAGCCACTGTCATCTTTGTAATGCTGTTGCTTCTATTCTAAAACACAGAAGTACTCTGTGTAGCAATGCCCAATCACAAGCTACTGATAAACATTGTACAGATCATTAACTAGAAAACTTCAGGCATAACAAAAATAGCTCATCATGAGGAAGCACTGGATAGAATCTGTTTGATTTTAAATATTAATTTTTATATATTTGAACCTCATAAAACACATTTTCATGATTAAAGATCTGGAAACATACTGCATTTAAAAAGTTGTGTAGATGAGAAATTTGTTTCATTTACAGTATTTTTTGTATCTAGGCAAAATTGGTGGTTTACTTCACTTCTTTAACAAATTGAGTTAGCAGATGTAGCTACTATGAATTAGAACCATGTTAATAGAATGTAGTTAACCCAGCTCAAAAATTACAGAACTTAGTTTTGCTTACAACATGACTGATGTTTGCATTTGGCTCAGAAGTGCTTATGTTTGTCAGGACAGACCCTTAGACATATAACAGATGCTCTCTGTTAACCCCCCTCAAACCTCTATTAACCTCCCTCTGCAAAGGGAAGAGAAAGGGAATAAGGGAGAGAGACTTAGTGATTAGAAAAGGAAACTAGAACAGCTTTAATGAAAATGAAATTAATAATAATTAAAAAATGGAATATATACAAAACCACTATGGAACCCAACCCCCCTGATGGTAATTACATCACCGTCACCACTGATGCAGGCACCGGGGCAGTCCCAGACTGGGTCCTGCAGCAGACAGGAGCTGTGTTCAGGAGCTGGATTCTGGTACCGGGTTCAGGAACACACAGACCGGGATCGAAGGCAGAATGGACAGAATCCTCCTTGGGTGCTCCGAGGAAGGAACTAAAAGAGGACCTGAGCCAAGCCAAGCAAAGCTGGCAAAGCAAAGCAGTCCAAGAGGGGAGAAGAGCCCAGAGACCCCTCGGATCCCTCAGCTCTATGGGACAAAATGGGATGGAATGGGATGGAATCCCTCGTTGGTCAGTTTGGGGTCACCTGTCCTGTCCGCTCCTCCCTGCAGGTGCAGCCTTTCACTTTCTGCACCCCCCAATGTGGTCACAAGACCCAGCAGTGGCCTCGGTCTGCACACCAATCCTTGGTAGTAACTCTAAGCATGGGGTGTTATCACTGCTAGCAGCAGACACTGCCTGTGAGAACAGGCTGCTCACTTCAGACAGTGCAGTTAGTTAGAAGAACTGAGCTGAAAGTAAAATTACAGAACAGAATTAGTTCTGTTCTCACTCAAACCAGGACATTGTTAAACACATTAATGTTCTAGTAACTAATGATATTCTCTGTTTTGATGTTGGCTTTGTAGACTTATTCTGTGTTGTGCAGGCAGTCACAATATACAAGACTGGAACAATCTTTGCACTCAACAAGATCTACTTGTAGATACACATGTTACTGATCTGATCAGGGTAATTTGCTGTGCTCTTTTTACTCTGCTCTTACTGAAAACTTGGGTATTTTTCTCAAGTTATCTAATCTAAAGGCTTCCATTCTTTTTCTCCCCCTGTTAGAAAATGTTCTTATGACAAAGGTAGGGAAGTATTGATGGCATTTAGAAGAATATTAGGGCTTTAAAGTGCCCTCATTAGACACTGATTAATCTTGAGCTCTACAGCAGAAGAGCGAGAAACGGCTCAACAAGGCAATACTAAAGAAAGACTGAATTGAGGGCTCAGGCCCTCATGGAGTTGCATGTTAACATTGTGTTTGGTGATCCAGAAGATTTGCTACTTATTTAAACACGGGACTTGAAAGGTCTTCTGCTTAAGGAATTTAACTTGAAGTGTCTGCCCCTTGGAATATAAGTATGTTAAGTTTGACTAAGAATATATTGAAGTCATACCCAAGTTGTTTCCTAGTTATTTTTCTTCCTGATGAAGATATGGCAGGAACCAGAGACAGATTTGGGATATTTTTTTATGCTAAAGTTTTTACCCTGATTCTAACCCATTTGACTTTGATAAAAGCATAATTTATTCACAGTCTAATTTCTAATCTTACATTGGAGTCACCAAGTTTTAAACCTATCCCTCTTGCAGATCATGTGTTCTGTGCTGAAGCTTTTGGTATTTTTCTGGTGCAGCAATGATCTTGCTGGGCTTGCTAATAAGCCCACACTCTATCTTGGCCAGGAGACAAAGATCCATCTATAGTAAACATTCTTTAATATATTGGAAATTAATTTTTCAGATGACTATGTTACTGATAGGAAAATTGTGTTTTATTAGTGCTTGGAAAAATTGTGCTATTGTGTCAATTCAGGAAGAAATTATTTGTTGTTGGAAGTGTCATTTTAAAGGTTTAATCAAATGAGGAAATACTTCTGCTATTGCAGGTTGAAGTCTTTTTTTCACTTAATCTTTTTGATGCTGAATGGATTTTTTTTTTTTTATTGAAACAGTTCAGATTTTGCTCAGACCTCCTTCAAACATCTTCAGGTGCAGGTATGAATCTCTTTAAGGAGATCCTACCTAGAGTAAGGAATATTCTTTCAACTGCTACAACTTCTTAACCTCATGCTGAAAGAAGATGTGATATCCAAGGAGTACCGTCAAGCTTTGCTCCACGAAAAAGACAGAGAGAATATCACAAGGAAGATATCTCTGACCTTGTGGAAAAATGGGACCTGTACTTGAACACTTTGGTTTCCCTCTGTTGTTTAGACCTTTATGGCAGTAAGCCTCAAAACATGACAGGTAATGAGCCAACAGGAAGTTTCTGGTAAATCAGCTTATTTTTTCTTCATTAAAGTTTTACTTTTGTTTATTGTGCTTTGAGAGTGCATTGTGACAGTGCAAAGTACATTGGTGAAGAGCAGGTGGGGAAGAGAAGAGAGCAGACTATAGTGCAAGAACAGATAAAAAGAGATCCACCCATTCAGGGTAGCTACTGGATACCCATTTTCATAGCTGGGACATAAAAAAACTTGGGTTTTGCCACCTTTTGCAGAACCAGAAATGCAAAGTGGATTAAAGAGACTATGATAAGGTCATTTTTTCTCAACAGATGTACAAACCATTGACAGTCTGAGTAGTGTTTGTTCATGGCACATGCTGGCAACTCATATAGGGAAATCTCTTTATCTTTTTCAGTCATATATGAGTTTAAATTCCATATGTCTATAAGCAACAAAATTGCACTTTCTACAAGACACTGCTGCCGAATTAAGGAGGGGAAGTAACTAATGACTTCTGAGGCTGGATTCAAGAGTTTTGAGGGTTTTAGTGGGCAGCAGGAGAGGTAAAAATTCAAACACCTTATAATTCTGAGACGTTAGACTCACTTTTTGGCCTGACACATCACAAGATCAATGTATATGTTGGGGAACAGGGAACAATACTAACTTTGCCCATCCCATGTAAAATGACAGAACCCCAGCTTAAATTATATCCTTCAGAATTATTTTACAAAATCAAGCAATTATCAAAGGAGAGTAAAAGAACACTTAGTAGAATATTGAGGTGGTCTTGTAAAACGTATGGAAGATTGTTGCTCTGCAGTGTAGCGAGGGGTATACATTTCTTCCTCTCCTAAAATACACAGTATTGGATATCAGTTCTCAAGACATGGATGAAAGTACAAGAGGAAATGCTGAGGAATAAAGTTAAGATAGTTCATGAGAGGGCAAAATACTGATCTGGAAGAATTTAGCTGTATTATTACATATGTTCATATGAATGTCAAGAATTCATATTTTATATGTAGAATATCATAACAAGTGTCCTAGTGTCACTCATACTGGGAGTATATATAGTCTAGTTTCTACTTTTATTAAATCCCTGAAGTGCTTGAAAAGATATGTGGTCTTTCTCATTTTTGAAATGCACCTAAAATCTCGATTTAAAGGTCTTGATCATGTCATGCCTGGATCTGTATCTCTGTCACAAAGCCTCCACTTTTTTTTGAGGCAGAACAGAGGGAAGCTGAAGTGCATCAGAAACATTCATCTTCATTCATCACATATTCAACCGTTGTCACTCTCCTCTAGATTTTGTAGTAGTGATGGTCTTAAAAAAGAAGTGGTTTCAAATAAATTAACTCACCAGGAAAATACTCAAATTGTATTAGGGACTTTAGCTTCCTTTGAAGCAATTTTCAAAATTTGTTACATTTTCAGCATTATGTTCAATCATTGTTTCACTCTGAGGAAGCCTTACAAAGAAAACTCAGCTCAGGAACAGATTATGATCAGCGGGTTTCTCACTACTTAATGGTTTTGCAACTATTTCACCTACTACAAAACAGACCTTTACAATTTCTGGGAAAAAAAGTCCCAGCTTTCCCCTTCTTACAAAGCGCGCTATTGACGTCTGTTTTGCAGTGCTTCCAACACTAATGGATATGTTCTGTTTCCTCCTTTTGCAGTAGGGCATCACAACGACAAACATTGAAGCAAAGAAGCTGATGGTCACCTGAGAAGTTCAGGCAGTTCTCAGCTGTCTCACTGCCTCTTGTTTTCCAGTCTGCTTTTCCACCCTGTCTCTTAATACCATCTTTATGGACTAGTCCACTAGATGAACCAGTACTCTGATTTACTCCAGCAATTCCTTTCTTCTGTTTCTAAGCAGCCATAGGCGTACAAAAAGTGGAGAACCAGTCTTTGCTAGAGTTACAAACTGGAATCACAGTAAACAGCTGAAGTCCTTCGTTCCCCAAACTTCTGTTCTTGAAGTATATAGATCACCTCATGGGATTACAGCCTCAGAAGCTGGTAAAGAAATCTTCCTGCAGGGTCTGGTGAAGGAGCTTTTTAACTTGTGGACTAGTGCTGCACATTAGAATAAGGCTAACAAATAACCCTCTTAATTTTTGTAGGGATTTCTCATGCAGTGATGGTATTATTGTCTCCTATCAAAATGGAGTACTAAAGTACAGAACCTGTATTTGTGCAGCAGCCTTTCATTATTTTCTGCTCTGAATGCTATTATACTGAGATGTTGTTTTTCTTCTAATGTGCATCAAGGAATTCCAATAATAGCAGCTGGCTGCCTAGTTAGAGAGCCCAAAGAGGCTAGTGCTCTGTGTCACAGGATGAGCCCCATATCTCTGTAAATACTGAGAACAGAGCAGCTGCTCCTAGGAAGAAAACAGCTTTATCTCCTCAGTGAATGTGTTCCCATGGAACGTGGTGGAAGTGGATCTCCTCTGCAAAGGGAGAAGACTTACACAGGTCAACAGCTGCTTTGCTCATAGGACCTGCTGCGTTGTGCGGAAGCCATCTGTTACTGAGCAGCTGATTAAAAACCTGCCTTACTTAAGAAGCAAGTCCTGCATGCTCTTGACTTAATCAAATCCCACTTCCTTCATTTCCCCCTCAGATTCTGGTGGAACGTTGTTTTAAACTGTAACCAACAGAATAATACTACAAAAAGTATTTGCTCACTTCAGAATATATTATCTTTCATAGTTAATTTCTAATTTGTGTAGGTCTGTGCATAATAAAAAATAGAAAAAATAGACAAATAAACTTGCAGAGCCATACAGAAACAGCTATAGGCATCAAGGAATGGTCATGAATGAAGTTGGTTTTCAAGAGATTCAGGTGGGTGCTGGCAGAGTAAGTGATGATTAGATGCATAAACATTCTGTATGGTGCTACTACAAGCAAACCTTGAATACCGTGTGTAAGCCAGACTTGTGTAAGTTTTATGAGCTCCTGTTTAGCAGAATGCCCTACTTGTCATTTTAGGCCAATGGGAAGAGACACTTGCACAATATACCAAACTAATTTTGTATTGGTAGTCTGTGAACATGTGAAAGAAATACTTTCACTTCCGTTATACCATATGGAGCTGCAAGGTATGAGTGTGCACATGCTACTTGCTTTATTCTTTGTGATGGACTGTTTAGCAGCATGACTTTGGGACAGATTTGAACTGGAATAAAAAGGAGAGGAAGAATTCCAGGAAGTACCAGAAATTGCTACTGCTGACTCTCATCCAATTTTGGTTTCCAGCTGAATGAATGAACCTGTTTCCAATTAGCGACAAGTGCAAGCTCTTCATAGCGGTGACAAGCGACTGGTAAAGGTAACAGTGCTTATTAAAAAGGGGTTGCTGGAAAGGAGGTTCCTCTTAAATTTTCCTCCTTGGAATTCCCCCTGAGTCTGTAACTTTTCTGCAGTGACTGGTCTGGCTTGTTTCTCTCTGGTGTCACTCTCTATAAGCTGTGGGCAGCAATAGCAGCTCTCCTGGATTTTTGGTACTGAATCCAGGGTGAAAGTACAGGAACTGTGCAGTTTCCTAAGGTGAGTTTTATTTCAACTCTTGAATGCAGTGCTTTTGTCATGGCAAATTCATCTTCTTACCTTTTGTAGATACTGGTAACTACAGTGTGTCACTATCTGGACTTGTATTGCTTGAAATATTAGTAGGGTAATGTCTGAGTGCAGGTGGCATTTTGGAGAATAGTGATTTTGTTTTGTGACTAGCCTTGTTACTTCCTCAAAAGGTAGTTGCAGTTTCTTTCAGACTTTAAGAACGTACTTGTTTTTTTATATAAATGTTGCTTATATAGAAAGTGAAACAGGATCACTGGAAGAAACTGGCATAATCAAAGATTTGACAAAACAACCTAGTTTTACATTCCCATTTAGGAGGGCTGAGATTCTGTCTTGAAGAAAGTCTGTGAGTGCAAATGTACTTTTTCTGCCAAAAAAAAAAAAAAAGCCTTATATGCAAGCTGTCTACTGTGCTGCTTTATTTCATCCTACTGCTGGAAGAGCTGGGCACAGCTGTGACACCGAAGGCAATGCTGGATATGAAAAGGCAAATCAGATCTCAAATCACAACTCTGACCCCTGCAGGACTGTGGCAGGATATAGAGCAGCTTTTTTTCCACCCTCATCTCTGTTCTTCCTTTTCAGACTATAAAGCCCATGGAAAGTAACACACCACTTCATCAGCAAGATAAAAACTATAGGTAAAAGGAGGTCATAGAACAGGAAAAGTTAAACTGGCTTTCAGATGTATAAGCCTTTCATAGATCTGAAATAGAAACTAAAATCTTCAAAGCTAAATATAAATTAGTCAGCATTACTTGCAGTTTGCAAATAATCAGGCTGTCTCTAAAAGGAAAAAAACTGTGGAGCAGAGGAAATGTTAGGGATGGATCTGGGAAGAGGAAAGGGAGAGAGGTGACAGTGGCATGGAGCGGACTTTATCCTTCCCTACTCCTGGCTTGCCAATCTCCCAGGAAACATCTTCCCAAAATACTGCCTGCAGCATAAGCCAGTAAACCCCTCCCTGCCTTCTGGTGTGTGTATTGTGCACAATGACATAACATTTGGGGGGTGCAGAAGAAGACAGAAGACTTCCTAACATTGGGTTTGTTGGTTTTTTCTTTTTTTTTTAAAAAAAAGGCTTTAAAATTGTGTCTAATGATACTGAACTTTTAGCTCAAAGTACCAGTGTTTCACTGGACATCTTACTTACAGTTTGATATAATCTGGCTTTTGTCACCTTGCTTCACTTAGATTCACACGTAGCACTTAATGGGTCTGGGGTATTGCAAGAAAATAATATTTCTTCCTCAGCCTTTGTGACTCATTTTTCAACCTCCTGTATTGACAGCAGTCCCGTTTTCTTATTTTTCTGTAATCTAAGACTTGAAGCTGTAATGTTATGTCATCCTCTGGTTAAAAAATGTGTGATATGCTTGGCACTACTACTCTTTTAATTATCCTCAGCTTCCTAAACTTGTACAAAAATTAAATTGCAGGGGGGGATTTCCTCTGTTTCTGAAATGACTCAACACATTTTCATTTTCTTAACCTATATACTCATGTGAAGAATTATTTTATTACCTATCAGTTCAGATGTAAGCAGAGTTTTGGGAAGGAAACTCCCTAAAAAATCTTGTTAGAATAACCTACCTTATTTTTGGAGTAAATCTTGAATTGTTGCTATATAATCCTTCTCTGTTCTCTTAGATGCTGTTTGATTTTTAGTTAGTAGCAGACCCCATTGCCTGGATTCTTTAACATGCTGATCCTTTAAAATACAAGACATGGCTGAATCAAATTTTTGGGGCAAAATGATAAATTACAAGCTCCTCCCTTATCTTTAGAAATCTAAAATGCCCCTCTAACTCAGACTTGTATGTGATTTAAGTGAGCACCTACTCTTCCTTTAATTGAATTCGTTGTCCTGGTACGGTGGTGTTCACTGTTTCTTTTACTACTATTCCAGCATTTGTAATTAATATGGTGTCTCTTGGACTGTAAAATACAGCAGTGAGAGTCTTAGAAGTGAATCATGTTGTTGTGCAATTTATGCAGAATACAGCCCTCAAATAAGTGCATTCTGAGTAGAAACCTGCACTGGATCGTTGCAGATGTAATGCAAAGGGAGCAGAGATCTACAGAACACAGCAATGCAGGTGGAGTGTACAGGCTGCTGGAGAATCACAGAATCACAGAACATTAGGGGTTGGGAGGGACCCCAAAAGATCATCTACTCCAACCCCCCTGCTAGAGCAGGAGCACCTAGATCAGGTCACACAGGAACATGTCCAGGCAGGCTTTGAATGTCTCCAGAGAAGGAGACTCCACAACCTCTCTCTGGGCAGCCTGTTCCAGTGCTCTGTCACCCTCACCATGAAAAAGTTTTTCCTTATGTTTACCCAAAACCTTCTGTGCTCCAGCTTGGACCCATTACCCCTTGTCCTATCACTGGATGTCACTGAGAAGAGCCTGGCTTCATCGTCCCAACACTTGCCCTTTACATATTTACAGACATTAATAAGGTCACCCCTCAGTCTCCTCCAGGACAGAAAGACCCAGCTCTCTCAGCCTCTCTTCAAAAGGGAGATGCTGCACACCCTTAGTCATATTAGTGGCTTACTTACTTACTGG
Organism: Todiramphus chloris collaris; assembly: GCA_025345505.1. Classification (NCBI taxonomy): domain Eukaryota; kingdom Metazoa; phylum Chordata; class Aves; order Coraciiformes; family Alcedinidae; genus Todiramphus; species Todiramphus chloris. Next base: position 1,742,213 of record JANVCC010000039.1, on the reverse strand, counting down.
ACTCTCTCCAATAGTTCCCTGTCTTTCTTGAACTGGGATGCCGAGAACTGGATACAGTACTGCAGGTGGGGCTTCACCAGCGCAGAGTAGAGGGGGAGGAGAACCTCCCTCGGCCTCCTGGCCACTCTCTTTTTAGTGCATCCCAGGATGCCATTGGCCTTCTTGGCCGTGAGGGCGCATTGTTGTCTCATGGCCATCCTCTTGTCCATCATGACTCCCAGATCTTTTTCCCCAGAACTGCTCTCCAACAGATCAGCCCCCAGCCTATACTGATACATGGGGTTGTTCTTCCCCAGATGCAGCACTTTACACCTGCCCTTGTTGGACTTCATTAAATTTCTCCCCAACCAGCTTTCCAGCCTGTCCAGATCACATGAGAAAGGAGGTTTTATTTCAAGATATAAAGAAAAAAATAAATCTGTCATAACTAATGTCCAAACCACAAAGGATTGAAATTTCTTCATGTCATGGAGATACATTTGGAAGTATGTCCTGTCTTCCCCCCCTATGCAGCACATGCACTGTGTGCGTGCCAGCCTGCTGCAAAGGAGAACATGGGCAGACCTGGCCACTTCAGTCCTTTAACTTGCGGGTTCATGCGGGGTCTGTCCTCCTTCTGAGAGTGGTCTCTAGCATTCACAGCCCTAACACAAAAATTATTATGGGATTTTTTTATCCTCTGATGCAAAAAAGTGCCAAACACCCATTTTGACAGCAGTGTATGGGACACCAAAGGTATTGTCAGTAAACAAAGTTGAAATCATGTATGGAATGACAGAGAAAATGCTGAGCAGTATAGAGTTTATTCATCTTTGGTCTCAGACAGGGGACTGCTGGGATGCTGTGAGAAAAAAGGGAAAGCCCTGGGAAGGGAATTGCTGTTGTAAACAAGCTTGGTAATGTCTGGTTTCATTTTCAATGATTCAGTTACAACACACAGCAAAACACTCAGTGTCCCTAAGGTGCAATTCTCCTTGCCTCTGTCTCTCTCCATGTAGAAATTTTCATCTTTCAAAAATCCCCTTCTTTTTTTCCTGCACCCTTGGAGAGAGCACTTTCCATGGTGGTACCAAGATTTTAATACACAGCTGCTATTGAGAATTTGTTGTTTCAGCTATGGAAAGAAATAACAGCATCCCAAACCCAGTGTAGCCAATAGAAAGGCAGCTCTGTGTAGATTTGTGTCACGACCAAGGTAATGCAAAAAGAAAAGGGTAAGCTGAGGGCCACTTAGACCAGTGAAACAAATAAGAGAAGGAATCAAGTTTTTCATTCTTGAAGGAGCAGCAATCTTCATTCTTTTGAAAGTAGAAGGCCACCTTTCTCTCACTCCTGTGCTGCTAGGTCATAGCACATTTTACGTTCTTATTTTCATCTCCCTAGCCAGACTTAGCACTGGCAAGACTTCCTCTTGACATCTTGACTGTTGTAGCTGAAAACATTTTGCGTTACTTACATGTTTATCCTCAGGGAAATGCTATTGAAAGAAAGGTTTAAAATAGCAAAAGCTTTTATGACTATGACTTAATTAAAGCTTAATATTTCCATGACCATACACTAGTCCTACTTAATCTCTTTCCACAGGACTTGTCCTTTTCTTTGCCTGCTGTAATCAAGCAGATTACTAATCACTGAACTTGGAGTGATGCATTTCTCTGTCTCGCATTCCCTTTATGGCTTTTGCCGAATTACTTCTCTGTTTCTAACCCCAAAATTCTGTTCACTCAGAGGTGATGTTTCAACAGCATTATTCACAAAGTCTGTCAATCTGGCATTCTGAAAGACCCAGCTCTGTTTAGATATTTATGTTACTTCAACAACGGGTAGGGAAAAGCAAATTGTTGCCAAAAACCCAAAAATTTAATCAAGTATGTTTATAATCTCATTCTCAGTTTTCATGCAGGTTTGTCAACTTCTGCTTTCTGTTTATAGCACAGCAGGCAATAATAACCAATCTTTTTAGTCCTGGTAATGTAATGAGGCCACACAATGTGAAAAAGGAGAACTAACTGAGTGTAGGTTATTCCTACTTGTAGGACCTCACTGTGTCCATCTGCTCTTCGAAGTTCTGGATCTAGATTCTGGTGTCTTCTACAGCAGAGCTCAGAGAGGTCCATTTCCAAGCTGTTCAGAGGGATAACCCCAAAGAGGGGTGAGAGGAATGAAGATTAGTTTATAACAAAGCAGCATGTGGTAGTGTATGAGCGTGTGACTAGGTCTGCTCTGCCTTCTATCTCCAGAGCTGCAGCATTACCTGTATTTCTCATTTTTTCATGTTGCAGTTAGACTTCACGGTACAGCAAGTTGCTCCACATTTGCTCACCTCAGGAAAGTAGACACGTGCAACAAGGGACATCAATACATTCAGCTAAAGGCAGAATGTTTGAGAGACATATTGTAGTTATCCTTTACTGCAAAATAAGGTGCTTGATGCCAAGCTGAAACTTTTCACAGTTATGGTGTGTGGACACCTTTTTTTAAGAGGATGTGGTCTGGAAATTTTGATGGTTGTTCATTTCATGCTGGCATCTCAGTATTATGGTGGAGTAAATTACTTGGATCACCAGCTCAGGTGGCATTCCTATCAGTGATCTCCGAACACTGAGGAGCCAATATTTGGTTTTGAAATAGATTTATAAAGAGGATGAATAACCAACAAGTAGTGTTATTCAGTAGAATATCCAGGAGGAATGTTTGAGTTTATTCTCGTGTCTGCTGCAGTGACTAGAAGGAGACAGAAGGGATTTAAAATGAGGTGGAGGAAGATATAAAACTTTATTGGAAATGTAGCTGTGACAGTCTAAGCCGTTGTCATATAAACATGGGTCCCTGGAGCAGGGAGCACCTTAGTTTAGTCAGATTTGTACTGGATATTCTGCTTGAAAGGCTATAGCGATTCCCAGGTCATGGGTAGGTATGTGCATGGGGGGGGGAGGGGGGGGGATTGAAATAATCATGATAAATTCCAAACTGTTAGAGAGTGCCCTCTTACCACAAACTAATTCCCAAGGTGACCGTGTCATTCTGTATGCAATCAACCATATATGGTTTGGGAAATAATTGTTTTATAAGTGTTCTACCTTTCACTGTTCCTTTTTATGCTGCAGGGATGTCTTCTACTGCCACCTCCAGGGCTTAGGAACTGGATATAGCATCCCAGCCAGAAGCCGCTTCTGCGGAGAAGAAATTGTCATATTAGTAAAGAATGAGATTCTTCTTCCATCCTCTTCATCACAGTCTTTTCATTTCCCCAATACCTGCTGGATCTGTGCTTGCACAGTTTATATCCCGATAAAGATATAGGAAATGCAATTTATTGAATATTTGGCATTTGTGGTGCAGGCAGTCAGACTGCAGTAGCCCATTCCCTTGATTGGAGTCAAAAATAGATTAGTCTTATTGCAAGCTGTATCTGGATCTGTAAGTTTCTTAGGGTTATAACTCCACACAAGACTTAATAAGCAATACTAGTTCTACAGCCTTGAGATCTCCATGTCTTGTTAAGAGAAAGCCATGGTGGAGGACTTGCAGCTTTATTTGACAAAAGCTGGGGTTTTGCCATAGTTAACTGTTTCACAGTTTGATTTCAGACAGCAAAAGACAAATCATGAATTCAGCACCTGTGTCTGAAAATGGCTATCTTGACTTGCTGCACAGCGATATTGATCCATTGCATTTGTATACTCTCCTGGATCCTAAGTCATCTGGAAATGAAGGAGGTGACTTCTCTGCAGGTTAGTAAAACACTAAGAAATATTTGATTAGTTATCACGCTCCAGTTAATACCATCTCCTCTCAATTACATAGCCATCTTATGGCAGTTTATCATGGAGGCTCTACGAAATTCAACAGACACCTGGTCTTAAGATATGATAACTTTGTCTGTATCTGTATATAAAATAGTGATGGCTTCCATAAACTGTCATAAACATCCTTGTTGCTTTCATGAGTGACCAGTGCCAGCAGATACATGGGCAAATCAGTGGAGAACTGAGCACCAGAATCTAGAATCATCTTTGTGATTAATTATTTCCCAGGTTGAGCATTTCTGACTTAATAATACCTGCAGGAGTGTTTCTTCACTCCCATGGCCTCACTTACTCAGCAACTAAAAGTAGGATGAATTAGCGATCAAGAACTGACTCTTGTTAACATCAGAGATGTTTCACTGACTTGAATACTTTTGAGCCTTAGCAATATCTGAGATGATGCAGGTAAATTGAACATTGTCAGGACATGGCACCAGCTGTTGGAAGCTGGACATCTCCGCTGTGAAAATGTTATCATGGTCTCTTGTGGATGCTGAAAAGCTGCTAGCAGAGGAATTTTCCTAGGTTCTCACAATATTCTGTGAGAACCCTGCCTTTCTCACACATGTTATGAGAAACAGTAGGACAGTTTTGTAAACTAGACTAGCACATGGTGTTTCGATAAGTTTTGTTTATGGTACATTGTAAAAATATTTTGAAATAGGTGCTGTAGGACTTTAACCAATCACCCTAGGAGATGGGTGATCACTGACCAATCGCCCTATGGGGCTGGGGTATAAAAATGGGGTTGTAAATTAATAAAGTTGCTTCTTTTGCCTGCTCTTGCTGAATTTATATGTTGCTGCGCCTCTCCGCTCCCGGCATAAACAGCGACAGTCTCTGACATGTTTTTTGGCCTTGGCCAACTACCAGCTTCATAGGCAATTTGTAGGTGCAGTTCAGGATTTAGCATGGACCCAGCATTGCACTGAACTGGGAATCCACTGTATCCTGAAGAATAAGAGTGTTTAGTATTAGGGATGAATCTGGGCCATGCCTGTAGGCTTTAAGGTCATAGAATGGATTCTAGAACTGTTTCATTTACTACAAGAGATGAAGTCTCGGAGTTTAGCAAAAGAAAAGCGTTGATTTCTGGGTGACTATAAATTACTGAGAGTTTGGTTCTGTTCCTACTTAGCCAACATACAATGAAAAGCCAGAGCCTTATGCTGAAGTAGCAAAGCTGCCTTTTATGCATGTCCTGCTACCTGTAGTTTTTTTACTCCTTGGTTATGGTACAGATAATGTGTACTCCTTTTGAATTCTAGAACCTGAAGTTGATGCCAGCAACTATGATCAGTTCAGTAATATGGATTTCCTGTGTACAATGGAAAATGGTGAAAATGGTGATGAATTGTATCTCTGTTCCAACACCATAGAAGCCTATGCTAGAATAGGTATGAAAGAGTTTTGTTTTGTTTTGTTTTAAATCATTATTTTCCAATCACTTGCTATAGCTATTTCCTACCAATTCTATTATCAGTCTAAAGCAGTGGCATATGGTCAAGTGGCCCATCTCTCATGTTTGGTATATCTAGACAGGGTACCTAAACCTGTGCACTGTGGAGAAAGAGATGAACAGTAGCTTGTGGTTGTTGGGGGAATATCTCTATTAATGGCTCCTTCTGCTTAATGTTTCCTGTCTCAACTTCTCCTTTCTTACATTCTTTATTTCCTGAACAACAATTTACAAGAAAAACTTAATTTAACTCTTCAATTTCGCTTTTACTGCAGAATTCATGCTTGTTAATGAGGGTAAGCTTACAATAGTTTTACTGGGAAATTTACTGTCATGACTATGTTCCTGGTTTTTTGTTGGTTTTTTTTTCTTTCTCGCTAGCTGAATTAGCAGAATATGTGCTCAAAGATCACCAGGAGAAGCAGGTGGAAGACACTTTTGGTAAGATTTATGTGGCAAAGATTAATTTTCTCCATGACGGTGTCCTGGCTGATATCTGTGCTGTACTTCATCCCCACATTCTGAACAATAGTAAGGTTTCTGTACATCTAGTATCCCCAGGAACTCTGCCCCAGGATTTCCTCAGCAAGCTTTGAAGATTTTCTGTAATTTTGCAGGCCCTTCTCCAAGATGGCAGTTTTATCTCTGACCAATTTGCTGATTGTATCACCATGGCCATAGAGTATGCACAGTTTAACTGTCTAGTGCAGTATATGTCCTCCATTAGTATCACACTTCTTCTGAGCCCAGTGCTGATGATACACATAAATTCCTTAAACCTGACTCACCCAGAGGACATAGCACACATATAAATGCAGTTCATGCACACTTCTTTCTGTCCAGGATGCACAGAGCTGCCTGAGGAATCATATTAAAATTTACTTCTCTCCCTGATCAATGCAGCAATGGTATAATATACATGTAGTAAATGATTCCTTCACTTCAGTGTTTGATCAGAGATAATTACTTGGCTTTTGCTACAAATTCATTGTTTTGGTAGTGGCACAAATGCAGCTGGTTACTATTTCAGAATAGATAGATATATACACATTAATATGTGTCAGCTGGGAACTCTGCAGAATCAGAACGATTCACAGAATATCTGTATATCCTGTTTTCTATTTGAGCAAAGTAATTTTGAATAACTTACCAAAGATCAATTTTTCTTTAGGACAATTCTGGCTACAGAAAGCTCACGTGACTTTTTAAGTGCTTTTTACTGCTCCCTGGTGTGCTTAGAATTTAGGAGATTTTGTACTTAATGGCAAAAATTTCTATTGGTTTTAAAGGAAACAGTATTAGTACGTAAGGATTTGCCAGTAGAAGGATGATATGGGTAACTTCACAGTTCTTACAACACAAAATATAAAATCTGTTTAGAACTCTTTACTCTGTCTCTTAAAGAATGTAATCCTTTCTGTACATAAAGAGTAAGTAACTTTACTTGTATTGAGATCACACTATGATACAGCTGTGATGTTTTATCTTTTGCTCACCATTAGAGCATTGAGAAGTATTTATGTTTTATTAGCCACTGAATTTGTGGCAGTAGGTTAATATTTTGCAGTTTAGAAACTAACACAGGGTAATAGAATCTGCGTTCAGAGCTCTGGGGGCTTTCTAAATCATATTGATCTGGATATGCATTCTATTGCGTGATTTGGGTTTTACCTTTTATTTGGAACATAGTTCATCTTTGCTGCCTGCTGGTGTGTTTCTTTCGCTTTGACATCCTTCTATAATTTTACTAGGAGAACAAAGATTGACATTTGGCAATATTTCATGTTTTTAGGAGGGAACTTTATTTTGGATGAAATGGCTGCTGAAAATACTGAGAAATTTACTGATATAAAGATGCAAAAAAGTCACAAACGAAGTAAGTGAAAAACAGATAGTTTGAAAGGCTGTAGTGTTTGAATTCTATATTTGCATTACAGTAGTTTGGTTTTAACACAGCCCCAGTGCATCCCTCATGTAGTTCTTCACTAATACAACCAGATGCTCTTTCTCTGACTTTGCTCATCCTGTATGGGCTGGAAATGAAAACAGCTTGCCCTAGCACTTTCTTTACAGTTTACAGAATTTGGTTTTCTGTAACATGGCATTAAGCATATTGTATTTCTTCCCCTTTTTTATCATCTGTATTACAGTATTAACTTTGTTTTCAGTGTATCTATAGCTTAGCAAGCACTAGCTGAATGATTCCCTCTGTAATCACAAGAACAACAGCAAAAATTTGTGATTACTGGCACAAATAATCTGCAGCCTAAATGAAAATTCATGGTCAGAGTAAAATAATATGACGCTTTTCGCATTCATGTTTTATGCATTGTACCTGTACAGTTCTGAAATAGCTGAATTGAAACTGATAACACCCCCTTCTGCTTTAAAAAGTTAAAAAAAGTCTCCACGATGGAAACTGAAAATTATGACACTGGTTCCACTTTTGTCACTTACTATTACCTTTCTTTCAGCTTTCTTAGGCTCTGCAGAGAGTCGCTTTGGTGCTTCAGAACCCAAATACAAGAAAATCGGTAAGTTACTGGCTGAATAGGAAGATATTATTGAACATGTATTGGGAACTGGTTGAAGGAAATAAGCCAGAGAGCTGTGGTCAATGAGATGGAGCCTGTAACTAGTGGGGTACCACAGGGGTCATTGCTGGGACCAGTTCTGTTCAACATATTCATCAATGACCTACATGAGGGCACAGAGTGTGCTGTCAGCAAGTTTGCTGCTGACACCACACTGGGTGGAGTGGCTGACACCCCAGCAGGCTGTGCTGCCATTCAGCAAGACTTGGACAGGCTGGAGGGTTGGGCAGGAAGAAATTTAATGAAATTCGACAGGGGCAAGTGTAGAGTCTTGCATCTGGGAAGGAACAAGCATTAGTATAGGTTGGGGACTGACCTGTCGGAAGGCAGTGAAGGGGAAAAGGATCTGGGGGTCCTAGTTGATGGGAGGCTGACCATGAGCCAGCAATGTGCTCTGGTGGCCTCAGTGCCATTCTGGGGTGTATTAAAAGGGGTGTGGCTAGTAGGTTGAGAGAGGTTCTCCTGCCCCTCTACTCTGCCCTGGTAAGGCCACATCTGGAATACTGTGTCCAGTTCTGGGCCCCCCAGTTCAAGAAAGACATAGATTTGCTTGAGACAGTCCAGCGCAAAGCCACAAAGATGATTAAATGAGTGGAGCATGTCTCTTATGAGGAAAGGCTGAGGCTCTTTAGCTTGGAGAAAAGGATACTGAGGGGTGACCTCATCAATGTTTATAAATATATAAAGGGTGAGTGCCAGGAGGATGGAGCCAGGCTCTTCTCAGTGATGCCCGATGATAGGACAAGGGGCAATGGGTGGAAGCCGAGGCATCCAAAGTTTCATGCAGACATGAGGAGGAATTTTTTCACAGTGAGAGTGATGGAACACTGGAACAGGCTGCCCAGGAGGGTTGTGGAGTCTCCCTCTCTGGAGATATTCAGAACCCGCCTGGACGAGTTTCTGTGTGATCTGGTCTAGCTGATCCTGCTCTGGCAGGGGCGTTGGACTCGATGATCTTTCAAGGTCCCTTCCAGCCCCTGACATTCTATGATTCTGTCATGTATCATCTCATGTTCCAAGGTCTCATCCTCTGTTAGGCATTGTAACTCTACCTTCTAGGGAAAGTTTGTTGTCACAGATTTGATGATACAGCATAGTCATGCATTTTCATGCTTCTACTTCCAGCAGAGTAGAAGTCACTGTAGAATCACATTCTTAGACACCTCTGATTAATTAATGATGAAAAAAATCTGTAACCTCTTATCAGTAGCTATTAAACTGTGCATCTTAGGATCAACTGTGGTAGCCTGGGAATAGTTGGATCCTTATGCTTCAAAAGCGCATGTTCTTGCCAGGTGAAAGAAAAATTACTTCCTTAGCATCAGCAGAAGCACAGCTGAACTTTTCTAAATCCATCTGAGAGAAGAAAGCAAAACAGTGGAGAGTTGGGCCAATGCCAAATTTTGTAACTTTGATCATGTACACCTTTATGATAGGAAATGTGACTCAGGCTGCACATTGTCATTGCCTGAGTTTGATCCTCTTTCTTTTAAGCATGACACCTTTCAAAAATCAGTGAAATCTCTTAGTGAAAATACTAGCTTTGAAGAGACAGCTTCTTGGCCCAGTTCATGTTATATAGTCCTTTAAATGAAAGCACAAATGGGAGAAACGGAATTTCTAGGTGTTACACCTTGTTAGACCAGACGGTCGAATAAAGCAGTACATGTGGACAGCAGGCAGGCTGTCTTGTTCCCTAGGTGTAAGCTGGTGCTAAAGTTCTTACCCAGCTGTAGCCTAAATGGGTGTCTCAGGCATAGCTAAACCAGCAAAGCACTTTTCCAAAATCCATATGAAAACAATCATCTTTGGATGAATATATTGCACGGTGTTTTGAAGTGACATATGCATTACAGTATGCTAGCATGCTTCCCAAGCCTCCTAAGGGAATGCTGACTGTACCAAACCCCATGGGCTGTGTATATCTCAGAGTCGGCAGTCAAAATCAGCATGTAACCTTTTTTTGTAAGAAACTTTTGATAAGCAGAAAAGAAATCATAACATGCATATGAGTCTCCCTCCCCATTTGTCCTCTTCTTGAAAAAACACAAGTGCTGCAGGCCAGATGTATCTTTTAAAACTTGGGTGTTTGTGACTGTTCTTTGGAAAACCTTCTTAGCATAGTTATCTTTACAAGCACTGTAGTGTCTAAGGAGAGAGTCGAGGTCCTCAGTTTATTGTACTTGGGCCACTAATCCTGTGCAATATTAAGGTAACAAACTGTGCTTGGGAAACAATACAGCCAGTGTAGGACCACATTATGTCTTATCTGTCAGTCATCCACATGTAAGATAATTTACATCTAAACAAATCTGAAGGTTTCTAGAAAGAAGAGAGGCCAGAAAAGATGAAAAAAAGGAAATTAAAAGAATGAATTACTGGAATAAAAGTGTTCTACTACAGAATTTCATAAATACATTTTAGATTTTGAGACCTGAGTAAGTTACAGAAAGCTATTGTGATTTGGTTTTGCTTTTAGAAAAACACAACTGATCAGAATCAAGTGGTTTATGATATCTATTGAGACATCTTCTTTAACTCACTTAGCTTCTAGGAATGAAATAACTTTCTCCTTTTGTTTTGGTTTTTTTTTTCAAGTGGAAGTCCCTGCAGTGTCATCAGGGAATGGAAGTTGCTTAGCTATGCCTCTCAGCAGCCATCCAGATAGTTCCACCTCAATAACCAACCAGGATGTGTCCTTTTTTGTTCCTGCTACCAATGTGTTGGATAGAAGTTTCATAATTCCTGGTATGTACAGTACAGCTATAGGTGTGCATCTGTATACAGATTGATTTATACAAGGGGAAAACTCTCTTGTAAATCTGGTCATTGGCCATGAACAATGGTGGGGAAAACAAGTACAGCAGCTCTCCCCATCAAGCACTTAAAAGTGTGACACTCACTAAAAGAATTAAAAATATTCAAGCGAAATTAAAAGTGCATTGCCCCTGATGAAATAGAATGAGTCTTTGATTTAATTGGTGAAGTGCAGGTTAATAAATAAGAAAACAGAATTATTTACTGTATGCTAATCTAAATAATTGTCTTAAGAATAGGAAATCACAGAATTTTCATTAATAAACTTCGATTTAGTTCCAATTTCTTTTTCATCCAGTGGTTTGTAAAGGACCCTGGGATAATTATATTTGCAATAGGAGAGCAAAATCTAGATGGGAATTTTCTTCACAAAAAATGAGTACTAATCAAAGTGATGAGCTGTGCAGCCACCTTGCCTTGATCATGTTGTGTAGCAGAGGGTGCTCATGGTACACTGGCAAGTGCTAATGACAAAGACACAATTCAACACCTTTCACTGATAAATCCATGATGGAAAAGGAAACAAAAAGCAGGGGTAAGTTAGAAGTCTTGAAGCATCTGATGCTAGCTGAAGCAGCACAAAGTAGCATAAGAAATTCTGACACACCTGCAGAAATTCAGAGCTATCGCTGATCAAATTGCAAGCACTGCATCATCAAAAAAATTTCCCAGTGCAGCTTCAGAGGGAGGGTGAGTGCTAGCTGCTTGTACAATCTCCATGGTGTGCAATTATGTGTGAAAGACATTATGCAAAGGTTGATAACATTAGTTCCAATACGTAATATTGGAACATTTTCTGTCTTTTGGATCTCTGCTCCATACGTTTACAAACTTCGCCTTAAGCAGTTTTCCTTATATTATTAGAATTTCTCTTCAGACTGTCAAAAAGCAATACTCAATTAAAAACTGGGTAATCCCTTGTATTCCACATTCATCATACCTTTTAAGAGTTTTTGTTTAATGGATTCTGGGGACCTCATGTGGACCTGTGAATTCTGATTTCTAAATTCTCCACTAGAAATATTTGCTTAGAAACTGCCTGAAAGGATAAGTAGCTTTTAGAAAACTTTTTTTTTCCTTTAAAAAACAGGAGTCTTTAAGAACAGAAGAGTAATTATTCTCCACTCATTCCAGGATCTTCAGCACCTTTAATTCCAGAGGGTCTACCTGTTGGTGTGAAAGGGAGCCAAGAGAATACAGGCTTTGCAGATCCTCCTCAGCAGACATTTAACTTTGTTCTTGGAAATGGCACATCTGATGTTATAATATATCAAGGTAAGAGCAATAACCTTTTATCCTCATAAACAGGCAGAAAGTACTGAAAAATCAATGCTGTCAACAAAGTGTTAAGTTCCCTCATTTCAGTTGCTGATAACTGATAGGCTGAAAACTATCATTTGTTTCTTGCCAGTGCTGACTTCTGCGGAAACACTGATATCCCCAGGTTTTCCAGTTAGTTTATGTGGTAAGTAGAAAATGAAATTTTATATATATGCAACTTTGGATTGGGAGAGGGAGCATATTGTTTCTACCCAAAGCCAATTCTCCCCTCCAGACTTTACTCATATTGACCTTATTGAGGAAAATAAAAATTAATGGCATTTCCTTCTTTGTATTGATCACTGGCTTCTTAGTTTAGTCCAAAATACAGAGCAGACAAGGGGTTGTTGAGCAGCAGATTCAGGTATATATTAGCAGACAATCTGCTGTGTTTGCTATGAAGTCCAGTTTCTGGAAGAAGTCTGCTTGTCTAGTTAAAAAAACACAAAAGCCCAGCATGCTTGAGCACCATCAGAAGTGGAAGTTCTGCTGGTACTGCATGGCCTGAGTATTGGAAGTTCCTGGTACTGGAAGCCAGACTGCAGTCAGCTCATGTGCAAGCCCCAAAACCAAAATGATGATGACCTATTTAACAAAGTAATACAGAAAGGCTCGTAAGGAAATCAGAGCTTTGGTGAGGGCATAACAGCCCCACCTGTGGTAGCCACCTTTCCTCAGGCACTTTTCTTCCAGCCCTCGAGACTGCTGTAGAACAGGGAGCTTGATTTCTGTGGGTATTGGGTTTCTGAGCGCTGCGTCGCCTGGGGACAGCTGCTTGCAGTGCTCTACGCAGGATTTGTTGCCCTCTGGTGGCGAGCACCCCGAAATAGCAACAGTTTAAAGTGGAGATTAATAGGCGAATACCTCTGGAAGTATTTGCAAATTTTTTATATTGGTTACGTGAATATTCAATGCTCATAATTCCAGCTGATTTAAAGCAGCACACATATGTATGTCGCAAAGCTCAGAATTCCAAACACAACAGAAAATATAGCACATAAGCTACCAAGTCAGTCTCTTTTCCTTTTAAAAAAATTATTAACTCCCAATTGATTTGACCGATGCTGCTTCCCATCTAAGTGTTTAATTACAGCTTTTCTTGGTTTTACACTTGGTTGTTTTTATATAATAAAATAAGTAGCAAAGCAAAGCCAGATGCTTGCCTGATAACATCCATGTCCCCTCTTTATTTAATATCTTAAGTTGATTTTCTTCTTCAAGGAGGAGAGCTATCTCTGTATCAAATGTATTCTTTCACTGGAAAATGGATCTGCTTATTAGAAATCTTTGAGTGTTTCCCTGCTAGAAAAAACTCTGAACTCTCACCACTCCACCTGTTGATGTCATGCAGGGTAGGAATTGATTTCCAGATCTCTGAAACTTCAAGATTTGTATTTACTTTTAAACCACCTTCTACATCAGGATGAAACAAATATTATGGTAATAAATACAGTTATACAAATCTAGGGAGATTGTTTTTACCCACGTCTTTGATGACTGTGGTTACCACAAGACTATTGATGGGGTTGAGTTTGCTACAGTCTGTCTGTAAATTCTACAGTCTTGTATTTGTTATATTCAGTCTTGTGTCTGCAAAGCTTTTCCTACCAGAAGTTTTGTCAAAACTGATACTCTGTCTTACCAGTCTGTAGAAAATACACTTTGTCTGAAAAAATCCAAATTTCTTTGTGTATGCTGAACAGTGCTCATCTGACCAAGTGCAAAAGTCTTCAGTAGTTTGAAAACAAACACACCAAAAAAAAAAAAAAGAAAATTGAAAATTGAAAATTGGACAGTGACTATACTTTGTCAGGAAGAGTAACGGGTAAATTCTGTTACCAATAGTAACTTCTCTGTGACTTTCATCCTTAACACTTGGTTACGAGGTGTAGAATAAAAAAAAGGAAGCTGTTGCTTTTGGGGACATAAAGAAGTCATAGAGTCATAGAATTGCAGGGTTTGGAAGGGACCTCTGGAGATCATCAAGTCCAACCCCCCTGCCAATGCAGGAACACTGCCACACAGGAACAGATCCAGCCAGGTCTTGAAAGTCTCTAGAGAAGGAGACTCCACAACCTCTCTGGGCAGCCTGTTCCAGGCTCTGTCACTCTCACAGTAAAGAAGTTTCTTCTCATGTTGAGGTGGAACTTCCAGTGTATCACCTTGCTGCCATTACCTCTCATCCTATCACAGGGCACAACTGAAAGGAGACTGTCTGTAGCGTGCAGGGACGGACTCCGACAGCACAGCCAATATGGCTGTAGTCAGAAGTCACTTTATTAAGTGCAACAGGTTATATTTATACATGAGACAATACTGCTCATGCACCCAGGTCACTTCTAATTGGCCCCACACTCAAACCCAGAGTCTGTTCACGCGCACTTCAAACACTTTTAATTGGCTGGTGATTCTCTTGGTTTACTTCCTTCAGCACCCTGTTTTTCTCCTCATCCTCCTGTTTTGCCAGGTGCTTCTGCTTTTCTCATCCTTAGTCTTATCTCCTCAAGGTTGGGGCAGTATTGGCTGGTTTTTGGCCTTGCAGGCCTTAGCATAACTACTTCTAGCTAACAACTATTTCTGTCCTGCTCTTATCCCTACAACTGTCCCCTTCTGCTTGACACCCACCCTTCAGATATTTGTAAACATTAATAAGATCCCCTCTCAGTCTTCTCTTCTCCAGGCTACACAGCCCCAGGGCTCTCAGCATTTCCCCACCAGAGAGATGTTCCAGTCCCTTAATCATCTCTGTAGCCTCCACTGGACTCTCTCTAGTATTTCCCTGTGCCTCTTGAACTGGGGAGCCCAGAACTGGACACAATACTCCAAATGTGGTCTCACTAGTGCAGAGCAGAAGGGGAGGAGAATGTCCCTCAACCTGCTGGTCACACTCTTCTTTATGCACCCCAGGATACCGTTGGCTTTCCTGGCCACAAGGGCACAGGACACAAAATCCTATATGTGAACATCAATTTATTCAAAACAGTGAGATTGGAAAAAACAGTGGATGTCACCTTGTTATGATAGGTCTTTAACAGCTGTTCAAACAGCTGTCATCTTGTTTGGTCTCATACCACCAGTAACAGTTGTACTTGGGTAAGGATTTTGTTCCTTTCCCCTGTAAAATAAATAAAATATCTCTTTCTCTGGATGATTCCTAATATATGTTGAAATGAACTTGAAAATTTCTATTAGTCCTATTGTTAAAATTAGTAAAGCTGAACCGTTGACTCTCTAGGTGTCTTCCTCAAGTATTTTATTTTGTTTCTCCAGGTTTAGAAATGTTTGAAGAAGTCCGGATTCCCCCAATTCCTTCTGAAGAACCTTCCAAAAGACCAAGTGAGTTTAGATTTCTTGAACTTAAAACTTCCAGTATTTCCTTGGCTAATTTTTCCGTGTTTCTTTCAAAGCTACTTGCTGTAGGAATTGTTACTCAATGGTCTGTGAGGCTGTTTCAAGTGTCTGAGCACAATTCCTGTTTTTAAGATGTCTACCTTTAGAAATCTAGCTGTAGTATCCACTTAGAAGGTCAGTGTACTTATCTGGGTTTATGATATGCATGGATACCTCCAAAATAATTCAGTTCATATGTCTAAAATTGTCTACTGTGCCTGCACTCCTAATTTCAGTACCTGCAGTTGCATGGGATAAATCCAGATCTACATGCTTTATGAGAACTGATGTATTTGGACCATATTTCAATTATGTACTTAAACCACCATGAAGCAATGTTGTAATTTGTAGACTGGTTTCTTCAGTTTGTGTGTGCTTTTTATTTCTCTAGAGCCAGTGGAAGCTTTCTGTACATCACTTATGGATTATTTCCGAGATGTGTGCAAATATGTGGCCATGGAGCGTGAAATAACTCTTGATCGCCTTTTTATTGATGGGACACTTGTTCAAAGCCAAACTGAAATCAAGACTGGGAAGAATAATGTGAAAGCAATGGAAAAGGAGCTGGTAACTTGCAGTTTGCAAGGGGAAGAAAAGGCAGTCCTTAAAAGACACCAAATATTTCAAATCCCGGGAGGGAAAGCCTTAGAGACTAAAGTGATTGTGGTTCTGGGAAAAGCAGGGATGGGCAAAAGCATTCTTGTTCAGAAGATCTGCCAGGACTGGTCCAATGGAGAGTTTGCTCAATTTGAATTTGTTTTTTGGTTTGACTGCAAACAATTAAGCTTGCCTGAGAAGCAGTACAGCCTGAAGGATCTGCTTCTTGAATTTTTTGTAAAACCTCAAGAGGGAAGCAAAGAGATCTTTGAGTATATATTGCAAAATCCTGCTAGAGTTCTTCTAGTTTTTGATGGGTTTGAAGGGTTGCGTGATCATGAGAATTTTCCTCGTTGCTCAGCCAGCCAGTCTGAAAAAGACATGTGCGGTATAAAAGAGCTGCTTTTGGGACTCATCCAAAAAAAAATACTCAGTGGTTGTACTTTGTTACTTACAACAAGACCAAAAGAGAAAGTGTACCAGTATTTGTCCAAAGTGGATAAGATTATTGAAATAGTAGGATTTTCCCCTCAGCAGAGAGAACTGTACATAACCAAGTACTTTGAAGGATTACCCTACTGTGGTAATTCACTGAAATTAATCAAAGAGTGCGAGTACTTGTTCAGTCACTGTTACAGCCCTGTTATATGTAGATTTGTTTGTTTTCTCTGTGAGACGGTACTTGAAATGGGAGACAAAAGCCTTCCTTCAACTCTTACTGCAGTCTTCCTGAGATTTGTTCGGCAAAAGATAATACTTATGCAAACAGCTGTTACAGCCACGCAAAATCAAGAGAGTCTTGCTATGCTGGCCCATATAGCCTGGTACCTTGGAGAAAAGCATCAAAGTGCCATGAAAAGTGATCTTCCTTCTAAGGAAGTTAAAGAGTTTGCTCTGAAATATGGATTTTTTCTGCCATTTGCATTCCCCAGACATTCAGATAGTGGCGAAGAGGAATTTGGGAGCACATTCTCTGATTTTGTCATTCAGAATTTCTTGAGTGCGCTTCACCTTATGTTGGCAGAAGAGATCAAGGATAAAAGTCTAACAAAGTATCTGTCTTTTCCATCCAAGAAGAAAAAACCTTATAACTGGTTAGATTTAGTGCCTCGATTTTTGTCTGGATTGTTGTTCCTCCAGGATGACCCTTTGTTCTGCTCCCTTTCAAATAAGGATGTAAAACAATCAACCAAGAAGCAGAAAGCACTCTTGAAATACATTAGAAGGCTGAAGATAAATGAGCTCTGTCCAGAGAGGTTACTTGAGCTTTTACATTGTATTTTTGAAACACAAAGCAGTTATCTTTTGGAGCATGTGGCCTTAAAGCTCAAATCAGACCTGTCTTTTTTGGGCGTAGTTCTCACACCACCTGATGTCCATGTACTGCTCTCTATTTTAAGAATGTCAAGAAAAGAGTTTTTCTTGGATTTACGTAACAGCATCATCGACATGCAAGGGCTGAAAGACTTGGTTGGCCTGAAGAATGTGGCATCGTTCAGGTTGGTCATTCTCTGTAGATAACAGTGTCATTCATTGGACTGTATATAGATGACACTTTCATGCAACAGTAACAGTTGTATCTGTTGATTTTACATGTTTTGTCACTTCACAGGGCCTCTCTTGGTGATACAGTCAGGCTCTGGAAATCTTTAGACCAGAAAAAAGACTACCAACTGCTGAGAGCATCAACAGAGAAATTTATTCTTGATCCCTTTAAGGCAAGGACAATGAAGGACATCAGTGACCTCTCAGACCTTGTAGAGATGCAGAAGATGATCAAGTGGTAGGCTTATTTATGATCAAACATCCTCTTAATATACTAGTGATTTAAGAAAAGGTGAGTTCATTGACAGTGATACAGAATGGAGTCCTCTGCTTGTCCAAAGGAGTACTAACTGCCTAGTCCAAGTTCTTGCATCATCTCAGTGTTCTCCTACCCTGATGTGCAGTGGTTGTCATGGCAGGGAGAAGCAGTGACAGCACCATGCAGAATATTTATTAAAACTAACAATAAAAAGCCAGCTGTCTGGTTTTGGTTTTTTTTTTCCCCCTTCAGATTTCTTTTTCACCCCTGAGTATGCAGTCACTTGGGCTTATTGATTTCCTCCCCCCACCCCGTAGCACTTGGGCCATAAATGAAGACTTCTTTTGCACCAGTCGCACATGACCTGAGTCAGTCCTTTAGCTCAGGAGCTAAAAGCTAGTGCTATGTGATCTACAAATCCTGTGTTTCACCCCAGCTCATTATATGGCTAGAAAATTGGTTACAATTAAAAGCATACATAAGTAAAGTATTTTGGTGTGTTGTTTTGTTTTGTTTTTAAATAAAAGGGTAACTTCCATTTTAAAACAAGCAGAGTATTTTGATTAAAATATACACAAAATAAGTTTCATTTTTGACAAAAAATACTGATTTAGAATGGTGTATTTTCAAGTTTGGTTAGAAAAAGAGCAAATGACTGCACTATGAAAGGCAGCTATCAGAATGAAATCAATTGAATGAAGAAAGTGTGAAATGAAATGGTTTGTCAGTTAATACAGCAGTGGTTCATTTCCTGTAAAAGTTTACTAAGAAATTATTTTTAAAGCACTGTTTTACTTGCTAACATATTTATTGTAATCTGGTTCTACTGTGATTTATTTAGCGTGCAAGATGCGTCTGGCTGCAGCAGCTATGAAATTACTGCCATCAAAAACCTCAGAAAACTAGAATTTGCGTAAGTGATCTACCCCCCTGCTGGTGGATATATACATTTAAGACTGAGAAGAGTCACAGATATTGTCTACAGTCATTGAATTGATGTATAGTTCAGTTTTGGTAAAGCATTACGTAAATCCCATGTATTGCTATTTTGCTTTTCTCAACTAGATTTAAAATGTCATGGCGTAAACTCCAAAATCATAATTTCTCGCTCCTGTAGTGATACAGATCAACATGGTTCTATCAATTTTGTTTGATTTTACTACAAGTTAGCTCCTTATCACCAGATGTAGATCTTGTTCCACAGGGTTTAAAATATCCTGATTGTGATCCAACTACCTGGGAAATCTTTTTTCCCAAGAAATATTCATCTTTTCTTTCTGAGTCTTCTGACATAATTTTCTGCCCTATCAGAGCATGAGAAAGTAAGGTTAGTGAATGCTTCCCAAATAAAATACTTAGCACCATTTTCCTGGAAGAAGGAAGATTGATTTGGAAACACTGACTTTAAAAATGACGTGTCGTAATATTTCTTTTTTACCCCACAAAGTGTGAGGAGCCTCCAAGGCTATTCCATTGCTTAAAATATCCTGCTACAGAGTGTGAATTGGTTTGGGCAGAAATTGCACCAGTGTGATGGAGAACTCTTGTCAGGTCTTCGTCTGTTTCCTGCTCTTCACATCTGACCCGGTCTAGAACTGCTCAGCTTGGCCTCACTTCTGATTTTGTGCTGCGTCTCCTCTCGTTTCCTCTGCTACTTTATTTAAAATTTTTGGTTAAAATTCTGATCCTTAGGCTGAACTTGTTCTGATACCAAGGAAACTCCAAATAAGAAGCCAGTGTCTAAGGGACAAATGCTTGGAGCTGGAATGTTAAAGTTCAGTTTATGCTGTAAGCTGAAGTAAAATGTTGATCTTAAGTGAGGCTGAATTGCCAATAGATGGGGGGGAGGGGGAAATCATATTTTTCTCATCTCGTTATCAAGATTATAATACGTAAGATGAAAACTGTGGGGAAAATAAAATTAGCAAAAGAATAGAAATATAAAGGCTACAAATGAGATGAGTCCTCAAAAAGTAACAAAAAAGCATCAAATGCATGTACCACTGCTTCTGTGTCTGACCTCAGCCATATGGAGTGTTCATCTGGAGGCTGTAAAGCAGAAATCCTTGCTGTAGATGGTAGGGAATGGCTGCTTCTGAGGAGTGTAAACTATCTTGCATTTGGGGCAGCAGGGGAAGAACTTAAAAGTTTATAACTTTTGCTGTTCCCGAGCATGTGGTAAAACTGCTGCATGTCTATATTTATTTTTTTCCAGGCTGGGTCCTGTATGTGGCCTTCAGGGATTCCTAAAACTTGTGGAAATACTTCCAGCGTTTCCATCACTTCAGCATTTAGAGTGAGTAAAGCTAAAGATTAACTTTGCTAATGCTGCTTCTCAGCAGCCTTTGATGATGGGGGAGCTCATGTACCCAAGACACATTTTATTTGCCAAGAAGACTGCTTCCTTGGATGATCAAACTGAATGACAAAAAACTTCAGAGAATATAACACTAGCCTAAAAGCTAGACTTTTCATCCTCCTGAAAGGCACTTGGTTGTGGGTTGTCAGTCAATTCCCTGGGTGTTCCTCTAGTTAAAAGCTTGCAGGAAAGGTTTAGTACAGAGCCCCACTGTTGACACCTTCCAGCATCAATCAACATCTGCTAGAACTTGTAAGAGCTTGAGCTTTGTGGATTTGATTAATATAAAAGATATAAAAAAGCCATACTCAGATAGTATCGGTTTTTGTTCTGCCCGTGTATTCTCACACAGTCTTTGTCCATTCCTTTGCCAGGAGCAGTATTAGAAATAGAGTATTAGGAACTCCAGTTACGATTTAGTCTCTTATATCCATGGGAAACCAGCTGTCTCTGAATTTAAACTTCTTTATGCAGTTGTGGCAACAATGGCCAATATTCTTCTGTCATCTCTGGGAAGATTACTGGTGTTTGAGAGGGCCTTTGGCCTTACTGGCTCAGCCCATTCTCCATTTGTCTTTATCGTATCTGGCCTTTTCATGGTATTTTGGGAAAAAAATAAAGCTCTAAAATTAGACTAAGTCCGATGCATCTCAGCATTGTCTGTCAGATTAGAAAGGCATCCAGTATCTAAAACTGTGACTATCTGAAACTCTTTCTATCTGGATACCTGAATGAGGAAAAACTTTATTTCTAATACTCCCTATCTAGAGAAGGAGCTGTTTAGGAAGGATTTAGAGCATCTGCTGGATTTTGTCAGTTCTGTATTTCTGCATGTGCAGGAAGTCTCATTTCAGCATAGCTGGAACACAGCTATTTCATAAACCTTTAATAATGTTGCACATCAAAGGAAATGGGTCGAGCCATAAAACTTGTGAAAATGAATTTCTTTGGCTGTAAATTTGGGAAGTAGAAAGCTGTTTATTAGAGAAGCTGCAATTTGTGTGAAGCTTCTTGCTGAAGAAGGCTACTGCAGAGAAGGAGCTTCTCAAGACAGATGGAGTGGTCTCTGAGGTGAATAACCCAGAAAAATTTAGATGAAAAGGGAAGCTAATTCTCTTTTTGTCACCCTGCCAGCCTTGATGCTCTAAGTGAAAATGACATAGGAGATGAAGGAGCAAAGAGTCTATCTGAAGTCTTTACAACCCTGACATCACTGGAAACATTAAAGTAAGTGCAAGGTTGACAGTTCTGGAAAATTTTGGAAAGGACAAGATTAAACCTAGAGCCTTAAGAGACTGTGCATTAACAATCATGGGCACTACTAACCCCTGGGCATGGAAGACCAGTGACTCTATGGACATACTTATTCTGTACATTCATTAGGGAAATAGGTTAATCCTATAGCAATTTCTCATTTCCTTTCAAGGGCCGTAATTTGTCTTTTTCCCTGCATTTGGTCTAAACAGACTGTCCAAATTATGTAAAAAAATATATCAGAGATTAATTTTCCCTACATTATAATAAATTAGAATAAATGTGCTCAACTAACAAAGCTATCTCACTTACTGTAGCTTATCACAGAATAAGATAACAGATCTGGGTGCAGAGAAACTAGCTACAGCTCTTCCTTCCTTGTCCTCATTGAAGACACTAAGGTAAGGAGTTGTATACTGTTCAGTTGTTTTATACATCATGCCTAGCTATTTCTGGCATAAATTACTGAACACAAAACAATTATGTACACTGTGCAGCAGCCAAACTTTTTACTCCATTCTTGCATAAAGCCTTTACAGAGAAGAGGAGGGAAATGTATGACCCAGTGTAGACATATAGAAGTCTATCTCAGGAATATAAGGAAGACTGTACTGATTTTTAAATCCAATCCATAATACTCACTTATGAATAATACCCTGTACGCATGTGCACCCATGGCCATGATCTACTGCAAACTTATGCAGAGCTTGCTAAGAACAGTGCTAAGCCCTAAGCCAGCAACAATGTGGTGCATGTTTGCTGATATGGGACCAGTGGCCTATCCCACTTCATTGAAATGTCTGGCAGAGGCCTGAATGAAGTGTCTCAGGAGGGAATGCAAGAAACCATGGTGTGCAATTCTGGAATAATTTGCTCACATGGAACTCTTTTGAATGCTGTTTCCCTGATCTTTGAGCTTCATTTTCATGCAAATATTTAATGTGATCTAATGTAGATGGAAATGTTCTCACTACTCATTATGAATCTAGACCTCTGGTTGCGTAGCTGTGCTAGCTGAAGAAGGGATGTGGCCATTTGCCTTGATTTGAAACTGCATTTTAAACATTAACTTCAAATACGTAAGATGAAATTGGAAGATAAGATGCACCAACCACATCTGAAATTCTTTGATCTAATATATAATCTGTTTCCATTATCCATTATTAAACTTGACTATACCTGTTTGGTTTTCTGCAGCTTATACAATAATAGCATTTGTGATTTTGGAGCAGAAAATCTTGCAAAAGTTCTTCCTGCGATGACATCTTTAAGAGTGCTAGAGTGAGTATGAAATGTTTTGAGATGGTACAGGAAAGCTTACACATTTGGACACTGAAAATTCAAATCTTGTGTGCTTGGGGTGGAGGAGGTAGAATTTGAGGAAGAAAATTTCAGGGAAATTTCACAGGGAAAATGTGCTTATGCAGAGTAAAGCTAGTCAGTGGTTTAAAGGATTAAGGAGCAGTTCACCATAAAACCTGAGAAATTGGTTTTAAGATGGGAGAATAAGGTCATGGGGAGTTGGACAAGGACCTCGAGTACATAGAATAAGGAATCTCTCAGATGAGCTAACTTAATGAAGTTCCTGTTTGACCTTTTGAGTACTTTATTACAGGATTTTTGAATCAAGGATCTGGTTTTTTGTTTTTCTTTTTTTTTCTTCCCACATCTGAAGATAAGCCCATACAGTATTTTTGATTTTTAATGAAATGTCTGATTACATCACTGCATTATGTGATCTGGATTAACAAAGCTTGTGGTTTCTTCCTCAGCGTTCAGTACAACAAAATAACTGGTGTTGGAGCCCAGCAGCTGACTGACAGCCTACAAAAATGTCCCCATATGAAGAACTTGGTGTAAGCCTATTGATACGCTGTTTGTTTGTTGTATCTTCGTTCTGTAAATCATGTTAAAATTCATCCTAAATCTGTGTTCCATGTTTGTCAGATTTAGAAGAGGCACAAAAAAAGACATCACCAAAATACAAAAGCAGTCACAGAAATGTTAAAAATCTTGTCTCTGGTTTCAGCTGCAGTAATTCCCAATTGTTCCAGGCAAGAAAGCTTGTTCTGCTTTAAGCATTACATTGAGCCTCCCTTTGTTCATCTTCTACCCTCCCAGAGTACCTGACCTACTCTGTGCTGCAGGACTTGCATTTGAAGGATAAACAATGAGCAGCCATCATTAGAGGTTAAATAGACTAAAGCTGCCAGGACACATTCAAGGGAAGAGAGTTTGATGAAAAGCCAAAGAACAGTTACGGAGACAGGACTGTAGTGTGTCTTATAATCAGAGTCAGACAGAATATGGAGGAATGAAAATGCATTTGCATTTGTTCCATAAGTTACATACTTTCACAGAATGATAATCAAAAGGGAAATGCAGCTTTAAAATGAACAAACAAACAAAACAAAACACAACACAAACATACCAAACATAAAAAATAAAAAGCTGAAGAAAATTACGCTTCTTACATTTGGAATTTGCCCTTACAGGATGTGGAATCCCACCATTCCCTACGGAGTTCTTGAACACCTTCAGCAGCTGGACTCTAGGATCAGTTTGTAGATTCCGATGATCTCATAAAGGTAACATAAACCCTGGCTCCCTGAAACAACATTTTTGTCTGTTGATTCTGGTCTCACTGGCAGCAGGCACAGTAACAGCATCGATACATACACGGCTAAAAGATGCTGCCCTAGAGTGGTACATAATAATATCACATCAGGTCCCCTTTCCCCACAGTCACATTGCTTCTCCCATCTCCCTGGCACCAGCACTAGCACACTGCAGAAGCTGCATCGAGAGTGGACTTCGGTGACTCCTAGTCCAGCCCAATTCAGTGACTGGCAGCTGGCCTGCTTACTTTCTCTTTTCTGTTGTGGAAAACTAAGTATCTCTGTGTACTTCTCATGTTTAATAGTTTATTTCTGTACTCCTCAGGCATTAATTTGTTTTGAATTTTAGTAACTCCTTTCACTTTAATACAAATCTTTAACAGCTGCATGTCTCACTATGATGCTGTGCCTATACTGTACTCAGAGCAAACCATTGGTTCTTACATTCCTTGTTCTCAGTCTAATTTGTGTGATTTAGCCACTGGAAGTCGCTCTTACTTCACTGATTCTACCTGCACAGTTTCGAGGATCCTTGAAATAATTTCACTGTTGGCAACTTGCTAACAGTTTGCTGATGATCACCAGGATCTCACTGCCCAGATGCTCATGGACTGAAGGGGCTGCAGCAGGCATGGGGAACTTAGGGGTCTGAGCAGGATTTCTGCTCCATTTTCTGCCATGTGCTTCCTCTTGCTCTGAAAAATTACACAGGATGCATCAGTGTAATGATCCTAGTGAAGAATGAGAAACCAGAGTCAAGTGGGACACAAGATGCCCTCCAGCTTTGTCTCAGGTGACAAAAAACACACTGCAGAGTGATTGCCAGCTGCCTGAGCTGTGGTTTGAACGGTCTTGGCAATGGCTGCAGTTGCCAGTAAACCATGCAGTGAGCCAAGCTTTGACTCTTGCTGTCAGTGCACTAATCACTGGATGTAGATGTGTGTGTGTGTGTGTGTGTGTGTGTGTGTATACATATATATACACACACACACACACACATATGTACTGATTGGGCCAGAGGTTGTGGAAGACTCAGATGCTGTACCAGCATTGCAGACTAGCTTTATACAGCAGCAGTGAAAAATTGTAGTGATTCTCAACAGACTACAAATTAAGTCTTTGTCTGGTTGAATAACCATACCTCCCTGGGAACGAAGACATTAGGGATATGAACACTGCCAGGAAACCTTACAAAATCAAAGATTTCTCTAATCTGTGTCTGTCATTCAAAACAAGCATGTGGTAAGTCTTCGAACATGTAGGTCAACTTCCAAATGACCTTGGTTTTCCTCTGGACACAGAGAAATGGCAGTCAGTGGTAGAGGACTCCGCTCTGTCAGTGATTCTCTGACACTGGTCAGCTTTCAAACCAAACTAAAGATAATGTTTAACACAGCTCTGCATAAACAACCCCTTTCATCTCTCTCCACTGCCTTTCTCTCAGGTTTGCAGCACATGCCTTTGTCACTGGCTACCACATTAGTATAATATCTGAGTAGGGGCGGAAACATTCTTCTTCATTAGCACTGAGGATGAGTTGCAGCGGGAAGTCTGAATCCTGTCTCCCAAACTTAAAACATCCAGCATCTACCAGTCACTCTTGCCTGTCTTCAGAGCACATCAAATATGTGGTTTTGGAGATGTTAATGGTAATTAAGCTGATGAGCGTACATCTAATATTCTGTTTTCATAATTTCACAGGTAACGTAAAGAGGAGGGGAAGGTGTCCTCTGTATTTCCCAACTTTCTTGCTGCTTTATGAATTGGTGGCTGATTTCACGATAGTGGCAAAATGAAAGAAAGTCTCATTTAAGCTTGAGTAATGCCTGAAATGAGTGAATGATGGAGTTGTTTTTTTAAAGGTCATTTAAAATGCTATTCGAAGACCTTGTGTTTCTACTGAAGTGATGAAGAGTTAAGCAACATCAAGTTTTAAAGATCAAAAGAGCATCTGGATATTGTGATCACTATTAAAGGTGACCAGAAATCACCAGGATATTGATAGTATAAAATTCTATCATCGATTCATCAAAGAGTAGACTGCAAGCTGCTGGACCCACAACATCTGAAGTGGTGACAGATGCAATCTGATTGTTTCATGGTGCCAGTGGTAACTGTGATCAAATTCATTTTGATGGTTTTGGACTTCAAAAGCTCAGTGTTACAGATTTCACCTGTCTGTCTGGACTGAATTGAACCATTAGGGTCAGTCTTGCAAAACAGTCTGATCCTGTAACACAATCCACAAGAATCTAGAAGTGGTTCTTTTCTTGATGCTGATCACAAATACTGTCTTAAGGGATAGAAAGGTATTTTTTACCACTCTCATTAGAGAATCCTTCTAAAAGATTGGGAAAAAAAGAAAGTAGTAAAGAGAAGAATGGAATTAAAGCTGGAAAATTATGAAGGACTTCTCTGCCATTATCACAGAAATGCAAATGCATACAAATAGCTTCAGTTTATTGTATAAAAAGGCTCAAAGTGACAATCTTGAAATGATTTTACTCTGTATCAAATGAGAAATTTACATTCACAGACCTGATGGGTTTTAGTTTTTCACTTGTAGGTGGCAACATAAATGCACAAGCATCAATTTTATACTTGACAGTGAAATCACTACTGTATGTTGTTTATGTGGCCTTTTCATACAGTCACAAATAACAGTGCAATGACAGACAATAACATATTTCAAAGTGTTATCATGTGTCTATGCTGCTTGTCTCCATGATATGTGAGCCAAATATTGGTCCTGCTGACTCAATAGCAAACCAATTGTCTTCCTTTTTTCTTTTATTTCAACTGTATTGACAGGGAGACAATTTATCATCGTACAGATACAATTGTCAGGACATTCTAGCTCCCCATCCAGATACAGTCTGGAGACAAAACCAAAAACGGATGGAAAAAGCTAGGGATATTTGATATTCCACAAATTGTGAAGGGAGGTCTCTACTACATGGTTAGCTCAACAACCTCCTTGAAATCCCCTCTCCCTGACAATAGTGACCCAAGGATCTGTGTGAACTAGAATCTCTCAACTAACCTCTCAAATACTCTGTTACTTCATTTTAAAAATGTCCCCGATTTAAACAGTTCAAGACCACAATCTTTATGTCCTTCCCAGCAAATTATACTTCCCTGCTAAAGTTTTAGTGCCTGCGGAATCTTTATAGCAGAGGTGGAGGGTGGACAACTTAAAGAAAGAAGGAAGGTCTGGTTTGTTGTTTCTGTTAATAGAAGGAGTGCAGGGAACCAAACACAGTATAAGAAGAAAATAGTCCAAGAGTGCAAGGTGGAAAACCTCTATGGAGAATATGACTGTAACTAGAAAGTGGGCTTTTTCTTAACTGTCTTCATGGTTCATATCTCTAGCCAAACTCTAGCCAGAGTCATAGAAAAAAATCTCATTTATACTCCCCTCTTTCAGTTGCTTGAATGAAAGGTAGTTTGAGCCAAATCTTGTGTGATGTTTCCATCAGCCTGCGTCACTCCAGCCAGGCAGATCTATGGTGAGCCCTTGTCATGGCTTCCCTTAACTAAGCTTTGGATGACACATGTCCCTTTAGGGATATATTCTGCAGCTACACTTCACTGTGACTGAATCTGAGAATGGCAGCTGAACGTTACAGGGCCCTGTCTGGACTGATAAAATCATGTTGGCTATACTGTTCTATGAGTTAGTGGGAGATGTATGTTTGTAAATTCTGATACAGTGTTTTGGTTGTCTTTATATATCTTTTTTAAAGTATTAATAAAAGTGAGTATTCCTTTTCACAGTATATTGTAGTACCTTTCAAAAATTATGTTGATTTTTCTCTTGGAAACTACGAAACCACTGCTGGCTTCTGGATACACTGACATGCTCAGGGCTTTGCATTGTAGGTTAGTGGAAAGCACTGTGTGCGAGGGAGACAGGTTGGTCCTGCTGGCACTTACCAGTTCAGTGGTCTGGAAATGGAGAAATAATTCTTAACAGGCAATGGGATCTTTCAATGCCAACTCTCAGACCATAAATCCAGAATTAGAAGATACAAAAGTGCTGACTGAAGCCACCTGCTAATAACACTAAAAGTTCTTATTATCCTTTCAGACTTTTTGCAGTTAAAAGTTCTAAAATAAATAAAGGGTCAAAGTCTGAATATTCTTGTGGCCCAAAGGTCATCCAAGTGCTTTTGTCAAATGATTCCCAAGTGAATTACTTGGTAGAATTTGTGTTGCTTGAACTGTGCATCGTGGCATAAACCCACTGCAGGGAAATGCTTTACAAACTAGTAGATACTGCACTAAGTACCTATAATGACACACTGAAACACGTTCTTAAAATGGCATACATGTTACCCTGAAAAATGAGTGTAAGCTTTTGCTGTGAACAGCATGAATTTCTAATTACTTTGGCAGCAGGAATGCCACCTCCAGTAGGAAAATTTCTTGTATTAGTATCACATGGACATGTGAATACAAACTTACAGAGGTTTTAAACTTGACTATTCTTTATATAGGTGCCTAGTGGGGACTTAGTTCCCTAAATGTATCTTCACATGTTATATTGTGTCCTAAGTGACTTAATCTCTGAATTGCAGGCCAGGAATTGAATGGAACAAAACACATCTCAGTGTTTTAAGGTCCCAGACTGCATCAGATGGAGCATACCTTGAAAAAAAGCTACTTAGTTTCATGACAGTGCTTCACCTCTTGCAGTAGCATCTGAAAATTGCATTTGGGACACAGAATTTTGGGGACCAGGAGCTAATTTTGACTGCAGAAGGAGTAATGTCACTTGCGTGCAACACACTGATAGTATCAGGAAAAAAATGTTTTTCATATTCAAGGTTTTTTTTCATTGTTTCAAGGCAGAACTAAACTGTCATCCTATTTTTCCAGTATACTGGCTGGCAAGAGACTCCTGTGACACCACCTGTCTGGATGCAGAAGCCTGGGCTGGGAGCAGATGGTAGAGACACAGACTGCAGAGGACAGACATAATGCATAGAGTTCAGGAGAAACGTTTTCAATTCTACTTTATCTGAAATGTTCTTGATACATCAACTTCATTTAACAACTGCTTAACAGTTGGTTATGAAAATTAAGACTTTTCTAAAAACTATAATGAGACAAACCCAGTACGATACCTGCCCTCAACAACATGTGGATTCGCCCCCCTCTCCCTGTGTCAGTGTGCAGTTAGTTCCTGGTGTTTCAGTTCAGGTCTGATTTTTTTAAGTAGCTCATTCCTGGGCAGGATTTCCTACACACTGGCCACCCCAACAATCCAAAACTACTTTCTGGTACGTGTTAGAAAACTGGAACTTCCTGGAATGAGTATTTCATTTTCTGTTCAAACTGAAAAAAAAAGAACAACTCCAACACATTGCTGCTTAACCTCTTCATGGAAAAGGTCAGTCTTTATTGTATTGCTTTCACATCTGCACATAGGAACATGAGTTTAAACAATCTGCAAAGTGTCTTGTGTTAGATAATGAAGCCACCTGTCTTTTATATAAAATTCACTCTCTGATCTATTTCAAAACTCACAATTTAAATAAAATACCTTACTAACACAGTTCTTGCCGTAATACTGCCCTGAACAGAACCTCCTTGCAGTCACTTGTGCATATTTCCCCTGAGAGAACACTGTCTTCGAACTACTGGCTGGTAGAGTTTTCAATGTGTGATTGTAAAACTTGCTTAAGCAGTATGTAGAGCATGTCCATTTGGATGACATGGTATTTATTCAAAAGTTATAAAATCTGAGTAGTATCTTGATTTTCTGTCATCATAGCTTATATTACTTGTTCATACAGTCCATCCCAGAATTACCTATGGAAGCCCAGTATGGTGCATGAAATCACTGCAGTTAGTGCACACTCTAGAGGCAATGACCATGGAGAAAAGTCACAACTGACAAGGTCTGGTGATAACTCTTCTTGTTTGTCCACTTGTCCTTTTTTTCATCTCTACATTTCAGAGTATATTTTCTTGCCGTGACTTGATCCATTAACCTGGTCATAATCCATGTCACTCATTCAATGAATCTGTTTAAAAGAAAGCACATAAATACAGAGTAACCCTCTAAGTCTACGATGAACAGCAAAGTCACTGTGTATGTCAGATATAGCACCATGCCACTGACTTCTTTAAAAAAAATATTAAATCAAAACCTTTTGTGACTATGGGTAATAATTCTTTGAACACTAAAGGCGTTTCAGAGAAACCAATACAACAGTTCCTGTTAATGTCAGCGCACACTAGCCCTTGGTGTACTTTTAACAAAGGCATGACGGTATTAAGTGTGAGGGGTATGAGAATAAGGTGTCAACCACAGTTCATCATGTCAGTGAGTAAGGGTTGCTCTTAAGAGAACACAACCAGCGGTGCCATACAACGGGATAGCCTATTTTATGCTAGGTTTGATATCATTAGGCTTACATATTGAAATGGATTTTTGAACTGGCTACATTTTCTTATCTAGATACTGTTCATTAGACTGCTATTTTTTACATAATTGTATTAATTATATATTGCTTTCATCTGATGTAGCCTGATTTCGGTCACTTTCTGTTTTTTCTTTAGAGTCACTTTGTGTTACCCAGCTTTTTGGGTAACTTCTTGGTCTTGCTGACAAGAATAAATTACTGTTACATTGCTTTATCCCAGTTCATCTTATTTGCCTTGACTGGGTAAAAGTATACAACAGCTATTACGAGGTGATGTTTTACTATCATCAGAGACAAACAGAAGGCCTGAGAAACCTTCTCTAAGCAGAACCAGAGCTGTGGATTATGAAGGTGCTGGGCACTAGTGACTGTATCCATTTGGTCTTGTGATCTCACAGGTGACTAATTAATACAGTGTAGAATTATGCAGCTCTGAAAGGAGATGAACCTGTGTTGAAAAAGAATTAAGGTACAGAAGACCAAGAGCAGGTCCCCTGGCTGCTTGCAGCTCAGGAGATCATCTTTGCTGCGTGGAGAAAGTCTCTGGAATAACAGCTCTTCCCTCCGTCCCCTTTACTGGCATTACAGGTTTCCTGTGCAGCATGGAAAGACAGGGGACCCTACACAGTAAAGGTGCTAATCCAGTTGCATAAAGGGAAGGGAGTTTGTGGTACAAAGACATAAAGGACCTGCTACCACATCTGCTTTAAGCATGGAGCTCTATGAAAAGGCTGTCACTGGGCTAGCGGGCAAAATGCAGCCTCTCTCCTGTGCTTGGAGCAGAGGCTCAGGAGATCCTATGTAAGGTTGTCTGGCACACGAAGTCCTAAGGCAGGAGGGCTGCCACCATTTCAGGTGCAGAAGGTGTAACAGAATCTACAGGGAGTTTGAATGAAGGATGAAATGCGATGGTCACATGCTCTGCATGAGCATGGACAGACTGAGGAACACAGTGTCATTTACAAAGGTGTTACAGGAAGCTGAAAGCAAACAGGCTGACATGGGACTGGAGGAAAGGTTCCACTGTGGACTGGAAGCAGATTAAAGGATTGGAAGTGCAGAATAAGGCTTGGCAGGAAAGAAGCCAGTAGCAGGGTATACCAGGGACCAGCTTATATTCAACATCACCGTTAGTGACCCCGAGAAGAGAGTGAACAGAGAAATTGTCAAGACTGCAGAAAGTAAGTTCTTTCAGGTATTCAGACGCTGTGCTGATAGCAAGGAACTCCAGAAGGATTTCCTAACACTGAGTGGACAGAAAGTGGCCCACTAAAGGGCTGGGCAGCAACATGCCCTCATTCTACCATTGTAGATTCCAGAAAGTATGAAGAGAACAGACTATAGATTTTGGTCAGGGTCAAGTGCATCCCCCACCCCTGTCAGAGGCAGAACACAGGGCTGGGTGATTGCGGTCTGACTCGTCGTGACATTTCTTACGTACATGTGTGCCACTTACTGTAGACGCTAGGTCAGAAACAAGAAGCACTTTTGTGTCCGGTATGGTATTACTGTCAAATGTCTATCAGCTACAGTACCCTGCTAACAGTAACTGTAAGCTCAAAATCCTGTCTCTTAAACTGACAACAACAAAAAGAGAAACAGCAGCTCTGACAAGTTATCTGATTGCTTTCCAACTCTGATGTACATCAGACAGTTCAGGGAGATTGTTAACATTCTGCATTGTAGATCAAATTCTAGTCTGACTTAAAAATAGCACAGCAAAATGTATTGGGCCTCCAAAGCAAAGTATAGAGCTGTCTAATGGAAGTTTCAAATATTGCTGTAGGGCTCCCAGTACAAGACTGTAATTTGTAGTGGCAGATATTAAATGGGGTGTGAATGATACAGTTGACCAGGATATTCAATCTTGCCTTTCTAGTCAGCTGATTAAAAGTCTGTCCTTGAAATTTCATGGGAACTTATTTTTTAACAGAAAATTTAAAACATTTCAAAACACAATGGATAAATGAAGAGGTAGCAAATATTTTTAAAATCTCAGGTTTACAGTCTTCCAATAGCCTAGAAGATACCTGTAAGCATTTAGCAGTATGGCTATTACAGAGTGAATCCAGTATTAGAAGAAGAAACTCTGTTGTGATACTTTTGTTAATTCTGTCTGTGACGTTATTTTTCTTCACAATTTAGGCTGGACCAAAGGAAACACAGTGACTCTGTTTCCCATCCTGATGCCGTCTGCTTTCTGTTTCCTGACTTCCTGCTAGTGTATTTCAGATGTCATGGCATATTTGGGCTCTACTGTCTGAGCAAGCTTCAAGACTTTTTTTTTGTGATCCTTTGAAGAGTAGATAGCCTTTAGTCTATTAACTGAGCTAGAGCTTTACCCAGCAACAGATCATTCAGTTCACATCGTAATTTTCCATTATACAATTATTTTCCATATATGGCTGCTGTTAAGTCTTTACCCTTTTTATCAGGCATATTAGAAACAAGTTTGTGTGCTCAGAAAGCATAATTTGAACTATTCAGATTTTTTTTTTTTTCCCAAGTTTGTCACCAAATTACTAGAACTCAGTTTGGAAAAGAAAGACAGTTTGACAGTTTCCCTGAAGAAATGGAACAATTTTGCCACTCCTGTGTATGATTTAATTATTTGGGACAGTTGTATTCCATATAAACTGCATTCCATATAAACTTCCATATCTTTGGACTGGCCAAAGAGAAAAACTAAATGCCTCTAAAGACATTATTCTTTTCTTCTGTTTCAGGATTGCTAGTTGCTACCTGAACTGTAGTGCCACTTTGCCCCTCCTCCAGAGGAAACAAACAAAGAATTAAATTGGATTTGTTCCTTGATTCCTTTGACAGCTTAAAATTGATAATTGGCTATTGCCATCTATTGAAGCAAGTTGATTACAGTAAGCTTCATTTTTGTAAGGGAAAACCACAGAAATTTATTTGTTTAATTATTCTTTAAAATCACTTCTGGATGGGGCTTTTAACACATGAAATACTCAGGCCTGAACTATTTCTATCCTAAATTGAATGTCTCTTTATTTTCTATACCTCATTTTAATTCCTGTTATTAACAGCAGCTTTTGTAAAACTTTTTTTTTTTAAATCTGCCTCCTCTCTTTACATTATGTAAGTGAATGCATTTGGAAGAAAATCACTTAGGACCATCCATGGCTGTGGTTAATGAGTCTGTATGGACAGTTCCTCAGTTAACCATGATTTTGTCTTCCTTACATCTAGGATGATATTCCTGTTAAGAGTCAGAGTACAAAAGTCTCTTTAAAGCAGAGTTATCAGGTGAGTTTAAGCACTTAACTTCTATGTTAGTAACACCTAAGACTTCAAAACACAGTTCTGAAAATCACAGCTATTGCTCTTAACCCTGCAGTTACTATTACTCATATAAAACAGACAACTGATCTGTCTTGTGGAGCCAGCGAAACACTTGGGTTTTCTTAACATGGAGATTTCTACAAATAAGGGAAGGGCATAGTGAAAAACAACAAGGTAAAGTAAGTAATGGATCATTGTGCTCAGTGTTTTTACGATTTGGAGTATGAAAAGGAAACCAGGAGCTGGATTCTGATGTGTTTGTGTATCCTGGCATTTCTAGCGATAACATTCTTCTGATCAGTTCCTTTACATAGCATCTCTCTCTTAGAGGTGGAACAGAGACACAAGTGAGGTAAGTTCACAGAAGGCATCAGTAGCAGAGACAGGAAGGAGTCCAGTGTACTTACTTCGCTTTCCACAGGACCATGCTGTCTCTTGTAGACATCAAGTCTGCATTTCTACTTGGCGCTAGATTGATGAGCTAGTGAGTGAAGTCATTTCATTGATTCAGGGTTTAGATGCTGACATTCAGCAGAAGTGCTGAGTCACAAGTTTTTGAGTGCTGGATTCTGCTCACTGATGACATTCATCAGAATTCACCTTGATGAAGAAACACAGGTAATGCTTGTACTGTAAGATTAAAATAATTCAGTATCTCCTATTCGGTTTTCATTACTGATTACTTTTGCCCAGTTTCTTCTGATTAGAGTACTTCATGATGAGTCACATCTGATTTTAAGAAAGTACAAAGAGAACAGTCGTATCACCTTATTCTGAGAGACTTCAAGTATAATAAAGAACATGGAACACTCACGCTAATATAGCAGATGACATGAGCAAGCTCAATTCTGCTCAGTTTACACAGATGGATTTCTCCATTTGAATACGGTAGGAAGCTTCTTTTAGCTTCTTAGTTGTATACCTTCAATCACTGCCACCAATTATGCTCAGAAACCTGGACTTAATTTTGTTCCTATTGATTTTATTCAAGTGAAGGGTTGACTGCAAGAGAGAACAGGGCTCTTCTGATCCACATGCTCTTTTATTTTTACATCTAAATTAGCCTTTCCACGTTTTGCAGAATTGCCTCTTGGGATTTCCCCCCTTTGTTTTCCTGTCACACGTGCCACTCACCTCCTGGGTGCAAGGCATCACTTTCTAAATGCAAGGAGCCCACTGCAAGGTTTCAGATAAGGCTAAATGATTAGCTTTTTAGTTGTTGTCAGTAACCACTGCTGAGTCACATCAAGAACACTCCTCTTGTATTTAATGCAAAGAGTATGCCTGTGTGTTTTTCATCTCTGCTAGTAAAACTGAGACCCATTCTTCCTGCAGTGCCTTGTGAATCCTCAGAACTTCTGGGTCTAAGTGAAGAGGGCAGGTGGGCAGCCTTCCTAGGCCTATGGAGAGCAAGGGATAGCATTTCTACAGAGCTCAGGTCACTTCAGGCTAGGCACCAAAGGGATTTTATCTTCCCTTTCAGTGCTTACCTCCGCTCCCAAGGCAGAAAACACAACTGCAAATTACAGCCCTCTTCTGCTTGCCTTGCTAGGGAACCAGTGAGGAGGAATGGCACAGAGCAGTGAAGAAACCCGTAACCAGGATATTACACAAATTCCCTTTCATGGTGACGTACTGAGTCTTCACTTGGTAGCTAAAAAATTATGCAATTTGTGGCCTGGATGCTGCATATATAAATATAATGAAACATATAAATAGATGAAGCACAGTAATAGTATATTTTTTGCTCTCTAATAATTGATCTAACTTGAGGGATTTGTGATTTGATTTTGAGTGAAAACCACCATCCAACATGACAACTTCCAGATTAAAGGATAGAGGCTGGAGCTGGCACCTGTTCAGAGCTCCATTAGCTCCAAGTGGATATAGATTGAGACATACTTCTGAGCTCTGTGAAGACCTCTGCATTTTGAAGGAAAAGTGAAGGAAGATTTTAAGAAGCCTGTTTATCTATACTGAACACAATTGTGCTCAGATCCTACGCTCTATCAAACTGTGTTCAGGAAAATTCTGTCTGTTGTTCTTCCTGAAAACTAGATGCCACTCACGACAAATCCTAGTCAGCAAAAAAGTTATTTAAAAAAATATTTTTAATCCCATATTACATGGTATTGACGTAATTAAGACTTGGGGAAAGGTATTTGAGGGGAAAAATGGCTTGGGCTTTTTTGGACCAAAGATATTGCTTAAATTTCCATTAGTTTTTATGAATTTCCTTCCTGGAATACAGAGTATGTGTGTTACTCACTCAGCTGAAAAGAGAGGGGAGGATATAGCCACAAAAGTACCCAATGCTGTTTTGTGGGGAGTTTAGTTCTGCTCCAGACCTATTCTGCCAGAAATGATTCTAATCCAGCTGCATGGGATGAACCCCCAAATGCTGGCATGGACACTTTCATTTGCAGTAACTATATGCAAGTGGATTTCTTCAGTAGTAACAAAGATCTGTTTCCCCACACAACCTTGTTATGCTCCCATGTACCTACAACGAAGCTTTGTCAGCTGTGTTTGTGCAATCAATGTTACTCCCAACACCAAAAATTTCCATTTTTTTCCTTCCCAAGTATTGACCATATTCATCTCCTATTGCTTTGTATGGAATCTCAACAGAAATATTTAGAGAGTTTTAACATGTATGAAGAACAGCACTACAGGAAAGGTTTGTTTGGCTTGTCTTGGTTTTGGTTTTGTTTTGTTTTGTTTTGTTTTTTTTTTTAATTAGAAGACTGATTAAAATAGCTTGATGTTAAATGGTATTTGTATAGTATGTTCTCCAAGGCTATGTTTGTAACCTTACAACAGAATTCCCTATTTCCATAATTTTGATTAGAAAATGGAAAGGTATCCTGAACTGGTTTTCAAATTTACAGACAATATTTTGCTAAAAATTCTACTGGCATATCTGCTAACACACTTTAATTTAAACTGCGAATGTTTTCATTAACATAGATTTGGCACAGAAAGTCCTAGTTAAAAATAGTGATTTTCTTCCCAATTGCATTTCAGCATTTTAAATGCTAAATCCTTACACGAGTTTTAGTATCACTCAAAACTACAACTATAAATTGATCAAGTAAACCCTCGTGCTATGATTAACATCAGAAAAATAGTATGTTGGGTAAGTTTCTTATTATCCAGGATAGAGGTTTTTAAGGGCATCCGATTAAGATGTATTCCTGGCTCGAGTATGGTTTCTGAATTTTAATAAATATTCGCTTTAGATGTTCATTTAGATTCAGAGCTGCGTTCAAGACCGGATTAGCAGAGCTGTTGACCAGCTGTAAACACAACATCTAGCATCACAGCTGCAGTAGCTCGGAACTGTGAAGATTAGTCCTTAAGGAAAACGTTCTCCTCACTGCTCAGAAAGGGCACTGAGGGGAGCCCCACCGCGGGCAGTCGGGGAGGGCTCGGCGCCCGCGGGCAACCCGACCCCGGCCTCTGCACGCACAGCTCGCCCGTGCTAGAAGCTGCGGCGGCGGGTGTCCGCGGCACCGTGCCCGTTCCCGTCCCGGGGTAGCTATTCCTAGTCTCTGGGGCTGGTGGGCCGGGCGAACGACCGCGCCGGGGAACGGGGGGCAGAGCGGCGCCCGAAGCGCTCCTCGGGCCGCTGTCCGGGACGAGCCCGGGGAAATTACTTACTTGCCTGGCAAGCCCTCTCCGTGGCCCTACCCGGCGGCAGCGGGTCTCGGCCCCCCTCCCACCGCACCGGGCGGGGCGCATTTGGAAGGGAAGATGCTGCGCAGAAGTGCAGACGCAGCGAGGGCATCCCGGGGCCGCGGCGGTCTCCGAGCTACGGCCATGCCGGGACAGCCACCCCCAGCGTCACCCCGCAGTCGTTTCGGAGCGCTCCGGGGCGTCACTCCAAGTACCCATCAAAGACATCCAGCTCGCTGTCCGTCTCGTAGAGCACAGAGCCAGGGTCGGAGACCACCCCCAGATCCACCAGAGCCTGGTCCATATCCTCGGGCAGGAAGACGATGCCTACATTGAGAACGATGTACTCCATGAGGAAGGCATAGTACAGGATCAGCACGTTCACAAAGAACAAACCCACGTAAAACATATAGGGCAGCACCAGCAGCGCATGGAAGGCCCAGGACTCCAGCGAATCCAGACGTGCTGAGACCGCGGCGGGCATGCAGCCGTGGGGGCTCCGGCGGCGGGGGCAGCGGGAGCCGCAGAGGGCACCGACCTGCCCGGCGGGTGGCAGCGGCGGGCACCGGCGCGGAGCCGGGACCGGGGCGCGCAGGACTTCACTCCGCAGCCCCGGCGGCAGGAAAAGGCAAATCCCGAGAGCCGGAGCGGGACCCTGGGAGGAGACGAGCCCCGCAGGGGCGCGGAGGCGGCACCGCGCAGAGCGGCCAGCTAGGTCCCTTCCTTACCCGAAGGAGGAGGCGCCCGGCAGGCGGGCGGGCTTCAGCGGCGCTGCCGCAGCCCCAACGTTGGCAGGAGGATCCGCAGGGGCATCTCCAGCCCGGCTGCTGCAGTCCCGCCGCGGCTCCCCTCCTCCTACCGCCCGCAAACTTCGCGACAGGATCCCGCAGGCGCGTTGTGGCGGTCGGCACGGAGCACCTGCCTGAGCCCGGCAGCCCCGGCCTGTGCGGCAGGACACCCTGCCGCCCGCCCTCTCGCCTCGCCTTCCCGCCCCGCCGCATGCCCCCGCCGCATGTCGCGGCTGTTTACCGGCGCCGCGTCCCAAGGCAGCGCCGCCCGCCCGCGGCGCTGCTGCTTTGCTTGGGGCGGCCCTGACCGGCACCAGCGCCTCCGCCGCAGCCGGGTCCGGCTCGCCTCTGGCCGCGGTTTGCGCGCGTCGGGCTGGTGGGGACAGGACGAGTTTTGCCGCGGCGGACCCGCGCGTCCCCGAGCTCTTCAGCACCCCTCAGAACGCGGGGAGGGCGGTCGGCCTGTGCAGGCTTGGTCCGATTCTTTGACGCCGGGAGCTATTTTCTGTTCCCCATTTGTTAAGCAAGGCCGTCCTGGAGTAGCCGGGCCGGCCTGGGCCCTTTCTGACGTCGGTGGAGGCACTTCTTTGCCAAGGCTTTACCCTCTATCGAAATATAATCAAAGGCATGATTTTAAACTTCGTTTGTGTATCTTTTTTTGGTCTGTTTTGTTTGTTCGGTTTTGTTTGGTTGGTTGGTTTTGTTGGGTTTTTTTGTTTTTTTTTTTTTTTTGACACTGGCTGACAAACTTCAGCTTTTAGTTGGATTTAGTTTATTTATCCGGTTAAAGCAAAAAAAATCTAAAACCAGCTCAAGACAGTTATTAATAGTCCTGTTCTTTTTGTTCTGCTTTAAGCCGATTCAAAACTAAATGCACAATCCTTACTGCAAAAACATTATCGAGAGGAATGGCAGCAGCAGCATTTCCGTCGCTGCATCTTCCAGCACCCTGTTCTGCTCTGGACAGAACTGACCCCACCAGGGCGGCCGAGTTCCGAGCTGTGGCAGGGCAACAAGGGCTGTCAGGGGACAGACCTCACCTCCAATTACCACGTCCCTCCCAAGCGGTACGTGCACGTGTCAAAAGGCTGGCTTTGGTTCCTGACAAATTTAAATCTTTACTATAGTCTTTTAACAATCCTCTCACGATGTGACAAGATCTAACGACTGCCAAAGAGAGGGAAGGAATCAATTTAAGAAAAATTGTTTAAAATAATAAAGAAATAAAAACCTGAGCCACGTGCTCCGGCTGTAGGGGGCGCGGGCGCCCCTCAGCCCCCGCTGCCCCCGTGCTCCGACAGGGCGCTCCCCGAGGGCCGAGCGCTGCCGGACAGCGGGCCTTGCTCTACTCTGCAGAAGCCGCCGAAGCGAGGCCCGCAGAAGAGGCTGGCCTAGGGCCGAGCGTGTGGAGATCCTTCCGGCACCGGGAAAGGAGAAAACGCTCCCGGGGACTCTCCCGTTTCCTTGCAGGTGGAAAGTGGGCGACGGGCCATGACAGCTGACAGTCCGTGACCGGCGCCTTCGGTTCCGAGGGAACGAGCGCCCCCACTGCGCGCTCGCGCCCGCCTCCGGAGGCCTGTGACGCTGCTCGCGCAAGGGTGACGGACAGGGGCGCGACCCCGCCCCGTCCAGCTGCCTGCTGGGACTCGCAGTCCACGCTGCGCGGGCGGGGCGCGGGACCGCGCTTCCCAGCGTGCCCCGCCGGCGCAGGCGCCTTGCCGCTCGCGAGCGCCTCTCGGCTGCCTCTGAGGCGGCTGCTTTCCGGTCTGCGCTGGCACCGGTGCTACTCTCGTCTCGCTCCTCGGCCCCCCTTCCCCGCGGGACTATGAAGCCCTAGAGCCTCGGCGGCCGTCGCAGTCGTTCGTCGCTGCCAGCATGTTCGGCCGCTCCCGCAGCTGGGTGGGCGGCGGGCACGGGAAGGCCTCCCGCAGCATCCACTCCTTGGACCACCTCAAGTAAGCGCGCAGCCGGCCTCGGGAGCAGCTGCGAGGGGCAGGAGAGCCGGGACTGCTGTCGGCTCTCTCAGGTTGTGGGGGCACTCGGAGGGTACGAGCCGGCGCGGGGGTCGGTCAGCGAGCGGCCTCCCTCTGCGGAGCTGCTCGGGGCAGGGTTTGCCCTCGGATAGGGCTGTGGAGCGGAGCCGGGAGGCTCGAAGGTGTCCCAAAGGAGTTGGGCGAGGAGCGAGTCGGCTCGGAATGTGACGCTACCCGGTCGTTCTCTCCTCACCTGCGCGTTTTGTTGCAGTTCTCCCCAGCCGAAAGCTCTGGCAGCGGTTCACTGGCCGTGAAGGAGTCTCTGTGGTGTCGGTTCGTGTCATTCAGGGAAATTTGCCTTTTTGTCCCTAAAGGTCTTCAGGGCAGACTCAGTTCCGTGATGTCATGTCACACTCATGGCTGCGATATGCGTTTGTTTGATTCTTAATGATATCATAGAGTCATTCAGTGGAGCGGCGTGTAAGAGGTGACGAATACAAAAAATATCACGTTCTTCTTGAGGGAGAGCTTTGTTTCATGACAGTGGCTAAGGCAGGGAAACAAGGAGCCTGGTCTCAGGCTATAAACAGTATAGGCCTTTATAGACATGTGTATGTGATCTTCCAAGTTCAGATTGTGGTTTTACAGGTCCAGGGGATGTACCCTGTTTAAGGGGCTTAATAGCTGACGCAAAAGTAAAGCTGTTGAGCTTGACAATCGTGGTGTTAGTTTCCGGAGTCTGATATCCTTGTGTTACGGCTGACCGCAGAAGGCGGAATAGTTTTTTCTTGCTATGCCACTGGAGAATTGGAAGTATGGCAAGGGATAAAACAATTTTAAATTCTCTGTTCCATTTTAAGGGTTCTGCTATTGTGAGAAAAATGAGATCTACAGTTATAGCTTTTCTTTCTACTCAACAAGAAAAGGAGGTCATTAAGACAGGAAGCATTCTCTAAATGAAATTGCTGTGAATACATAGCTCATTGACAAATAAGTGGCTGGTATTTTTCAATGATTAGTCAAATTGCAAGGGGGACATGGATGGAGGGAGTAAGTTGGACTTATACAAGATCTGGATCTTACAGTTGCTTTATCAAGATGACTTATGGATTCTGGTCCTTGTCTCTAAACTGGAAAAATGTGCAAAACCAGCAAAACTCCTTGAAATGCTTTACTTCTTACCAGAGTTGCCGAAACCAAGTTCATAAATGCAAAACTGCTGAAGCAGTTAGCACTGCAGAAAGTCATTTGGAAAGCATGGTAGGTCAGCTAGTAAGTCAACATGATGTGGCATTGCAGGAAAAAGGCAAAAGTCATGCTCAGATATAAACATACAGATGTTCTGTTTAATATGCAAGGTACAGTCATTGGATACTACTCGGCACTAATGGAGCTTTACATCTATTTGGTTTTAATACTACCCTTGAAGATAGAGCAAGACTGCTGATTCATGATGAAATATGAAGAAATTAAGTTTAGAAAAAGTAGGGGGAGACTTTAGGATGTTAGAATCTTTCAGGCAAGAAGAATGTCATGTGCTCTCTTGGGACCACATAGGGTAGGAAGTGATATGCTGATTTGCAACAAAAGAGAATTAGACTGTAAGTGTTGTGTCTTGTTCTTGACTGCTTATCTGCATATTGAACTGTGTAGTTCTCTATTAAAATACTAGCTTTTTTTTGTTTGCTTTTTTTGGATGTGATTTCTTTAATTATCAAATCTGAAGTGTTAGTAAGTAAAGGACAACCAAGACCTTTGATCCGTTTAGACTAAGCGTATTTTATGTCTTTATCTAGTCTGTATGAATTTCAGTTTTTAGCTAGGTGTTAACAGCTAAGGTAGTGGGGAAGTGAAATTTAGGGCTTTTCTAAAGTAGCAGTTGAAGTGGTAAAGCAACAGAAGGGAAAAGGACAAAGAACCTTCTTTTTGGTGTCATGAAAGGAAGTCAGTCTTGATAAGTTCACCATCTTGTGAGCTGTCTGCATTCTCAACTTTTCAGCACATCGAATCCCTGTGTTGTGTTTCATGTGAATGACTTGAGTAGAATACACCAATCTTGCTATTACGGGTTAGTTATTAAAGGTAAGTTATGCTATAAGAGTGATATTGGTGCAGACTATCCTTATGGGAATATTTTAATTTTTTTAATATACTTAATGTAGAGTTTAGTCTAAATTGTAAACAATACACCGGGGAGAGTTACTGCTGTTTGTCAGTAAATATTGGATCTGGAGCTTCCTCTCTCTTCAGCTTTGATACAGTTTGTTTGAGGCTTGCTTTTGAAATTTTACTATTCAGTCTTTCTGCAGACATGCCGTAGGACGGATTGGCTGAAGGAAACAGAAGTTTGTATGAAGGCTGTTTGTGTGAAGTGTTTTGATACAGCCTTTTGGTCTAGTGAAAGCAGTTACGGTTTAATCCAGCTTTCTAATACCTTGCTGAATTGCTATTGAGAGAGTGTGAAACAGAACTCTGTGCTGCATGAGTGCTTCTGACTACTGCTTTTCAGAGAACTTGGTATCTTTGTGCCCTTTGGTTAGTAGTTGAGGAAATGTCAATAACTTAATGAGAGGAAAAAGCCTAAATATTCTGGAAACAGAAACAATGATAGTGATTGCTTGTGAAAATGGTCTGAAATGTCTTGCCTATCTTCACTTGAGATCGCCTGAAACAAGGACAGAATCCACTTCTTAAAGGTGTCATCCAGAAGTTTAAAATTAGACCTTTTTTCCCCTCCTCACTTTATATAGTCCTCTGCTCTGTTTATTATATACTTCCAGTTTTAAAAGCAAATACATCAAGGCCATTTTAGGCAAGTCTGCCTTCCTACACAGACTTGAAGTTAGTGCTTTCTCGCAAGCTGCATGTTCTCTTTATCTTGTGACCTGCCTTTGCACATACACCAGGCCTTCTTGTGTAGGTCTGGGTTTCTTACAGTTCTCTCCCGCTGCTGAGTGCTATAGTCACTGTACTCTGCTTTCCTGCTCCTCACCTTAGGAGCTATGACCTCTGGTTAAAGTACCAAAATGTCTTTCATTATTGTCCAGTTGAAGATAGTGTAACCTTAGCAAATGTATGGTCAGATCTCTTTGTGTG
Organism: Todiramphus chloris collaris; assembly: GCA_025345505.1. NCBI lineage: Eukaryota > Metazoa > Chordata > Aves > Coraciiformes > Alcedinidae > Todiramphus > Todiramphus chloris. The sequence continues at coordinate 1,698,917 of JANVCC010000039.1, read as the reverse complement.
CATAACTGTATCTTCTTTCCCCATCTGTCTGCAAATTTTGACTTTGTGTTGGAATGGAGGAAGAGGTTTTATGTAATTTTTCCCAGTATTGAAGTAGTGTAATCTTAACCATTTCTGAAGAGTTCATCTGATAATATCTGTGGTGTTCTGCTGAGGTAAAAGGCTGTGGAACTTAAACTTAGTGTGTTTCTTTGTAGATACAATGTTTTCCCCTAGTTTTACAAGATATTTTAAATAGACCTGTTGTTACCTTCAAGTAAGTTTCCCATTGTTGCTTCTGCATCTGGTATTTTAATTGTATACTGATTCCACAAAAGGTTTTATACCATTAGAGTTGGGTGCTGAACATTTCCCATGACTTGGTCAGATGCAATGTTCATAAACAGGTATGGTTGAAGACTTGTTTCACAGCTGATTCATTTCCTGAAGTGCTGTCAGTGCTATACATGGGAAACAGTATGCAGTCATATAACTATGAGCAGTATGAGAAGCAAGCATGTTATGGTTGTCTGGACTTTTTAAATTTGAGATTTACTTCCTAAACTCTTACCTGTTTTAGCATATTTTTGTAAGTAATAGGTAGGAAAGTAATTAATACACACTTTCTATATTCCTAAGTTATGTGATCCCTTTGAGCATGGTTTCTTACTAGAAAAATATTCAGAATTTTGTCATATTAAGTTGCTGGCAAAATTTCCCGTTGGTTGTGATAGTTTCAGGTGCTTTGACACTTTCTGCAGGGTAGCATTTTATTTGAACCCAGTCTTCAGGTACAGAGAGACAGAGATGACAAAAACCTCCTCTTTGAGGTTTAGCATTATGGAGCACAAACTTTGTCCGTCATAGGATTTATGTAAATACTGGTTTTGTGTATTGTATGATATCATGAAAATATAAAGCATTGCATGTCTGTTAAGAGGAAAAAAGTAGGTGTGTGCTTTCTCATTCATTTTCAAGTAAGTAGATAAAGGAATAGCTTGAAAGTGAAGACTGGGTTTTCTCTCAGTGCATCAGTGTGTTAGCAAATCAAGGAACTTTGCAGTAATGTTGATAATCAGTGAATTAATTTGGAGTTAATGTAATCCTGATTATTAAATGTGTTTTGCTATTTGCATCTGTAATGCCCTATGTCCTGAGGTAACAGCATATCATTCTTCCCACTGCTTCCCATTTCTGGAGTTCTGCTGTTGGAGTAAACTTCATTCCCAAGTTTTCATAATGTAACTTATTTGTGAGAAATTTATGTTCACAGATGCAATAATTTATATATAACATCAAATAAATAGGCTAAAATATGTGAAGTAGTGTAGTATTATTTACTCTCAGGAAAAATACTATACAGATTGCTGTGGAATACCCTGATTTAATTGCCTTCAGTCAATGAAGCAGAACGGTTCATTTTTCCATTAACTGATGCACACTCAGAGCAGTGACTTAGTTTTTGCTCTGTCTTTTGATTCACTGTCCTGGTAATGTATATAGTGCCATAATGGGAAGTCTTTTGCAGGGTTTATGTGCCGTGTGCTCTTTTAGAAAGCCCTGGGAATTCTCTTAGGTGGTCAGACCTAGACTCATATCTTCACAGTGTGATGTCATTCTCCATAGAAGGAATCTTGAACCGTGATCCTCAGATTAGTTGGAGAGGATTTGCATGTGCTCTTTGACTTGCTCTTTAATGACTTCTGTAACAGCATGACACGTGACCAGGCAGTTACACCTGTAGGAGGTAGTTGTGAATCAACTCTTCCTAGAAGAGTTCTGGATTTGGGAATGGTTTCTGTTCTGGATTTGGAAAATGAGTATTGATTTTTGAGGGCAGAAAACAGCATGAAGGAGAGAGAATTTTTTACTGAAGAGTACAAAAATGCAATCTTTTACCCCTCCTTCCATCTCTTCCCTTTTTCTTCCTCTTTCCTTTGCTGTTTGGAGGGTTAACCTTAATAAGACGCAGGCCTTATCACATTGCTGACTTTGGAGGGCAAGGGAAAGGAGCATGTGGTAGGTATATATTTTTTTTTTTTTAACTGAACTTCTGACAGTTGTTTACCTCTCGGCATCCTTGTGCAGTACTCCACACAGTAAAATAATTACTTGATGATTAAGGCATCAAGATCACAAAGCATATAGTATTTTACCAGAATGGCGTAATACACTTCTCTGAAGTAGCTTCTGTTCCCTGCATGGCTTAAGAGGATGGACTGTGTCTTGCAACAAGTCCTGTGAAGCTCTGGCTGATTGAGTGGGGCCTCAGTGGTTGAAGAAGATTTTGGAAATTTTAAGTAAACTGCAAATATGAGCTTTTTTATTGTTGAATTCTAGGATGAGAAAGGTTTTGAAATTAGGTAATACCTTGTTTTGTCTCATAAATCTGATAAATAGTTGTGACAACCTGGTATGTGTGTGCAGCTAAATGGTGCTTCTCAAACTTACTTTAAATGAGACACCCCAAAATTTTCTTTAAAAAAATGCAGTGTTTTCTGGAACAGTGGCTTGACAAAACCAGTATTTCTGTCTTAATAGCTGCTTGAGGTCTTTCGGGTCTGTTGCTTAAAAATTGTCTTGAACTTCGAAACTCCTGCATCATACTAGTAAGATTCCCAAAATTTTCACCTGAATCACTGAACAAACTTTCATGGGATGCAAACCAATCATGATAGGCTGCCCCAGAGTCAGGACACACAGGCTGTTTTCCTGGGAGTTTTGGTTAACTCTGCTTTTCATGGGAAGGTTCATTGTATTGAAAAACCTGTCTTTCATCCCAAACACTTCTGAGTATATTGCCCAGATAATCCTGAATACTCAGGTGTTACTCCTGGTTTCCAATAGATTGGAGTATACTAATATGTCATCTGTGTTTAGTAATCTAAACTTTCTTTTAGATAATTAAGCTTTGCCAAGACTGAATAGTCTTTGACAGTTCTGGTTATTAACCATCAATTTGATGTAAGTCTGTAAAGTGTCTCTGCCTGCAAGACAAGATATCTAACTTTTTTAGTTAGATTTGCATGTGCCTCTTTCCTGTATCGACTATTGCATGATTACCTGCTGCTTCTATTTTTCCTCTTTCTTGCTCAGCACTCCTCTGTCTTTAACATTATTCCAAAGAAATTCCCCAGGTTGGTCTAAGAAGCACACTAGGAAAAGCGTTGCATAATTTCTAGTCCTATGTTGACATATGCATAAGCGTTCATAACTCACCTGGCTAGTTATGGATTTGCTTCTTTTGTCACATATTCTATGTAACAATTACTTCTCTTTCTGCATCAATATTAAAAGGAAATTTTAGGATTATAAAATTCTACAATAATTAGACATAGTGTGTGTATGTGTGTCTGCATTGTTGCAGGGACTAAAGGCAAGCACAGTGCATGTGAAAGTGGAAGGATAGCTTATTACTTGTAAATCTTTTTTCTTTTAGGTACATGTATCATGTTTTGACTAAAAATACAACAGTAACGGATCACAACCGCAACCTGCTGGTAGAGACTATCCGTTCCATAACAGAGATCCTTATATGGGGGGATCAGAACGACAGCTCAGTATTTGAGTAAGTACTTCTAAGCAATTTTGACTTGGGTTTTGTTTTTGAAGAATGATCGGAGTTGTATAGAACTCTACTTCAAAAGGCTTATTCTGCCAACACTGTTTCGTCAATGTAGGTAAAAGCTCTGTCCCATAGTAGATGGGTAAGCAGGATTATATTCTTGTCATACAAAGAAGCTTTCTTCTGGTAATAAAAAAGTGGTTTAAGTCCAGAGCCCCGTTGTTTAAGTCTGAAATCTCTGACAGAAATGCAGAATCTAGCCTATTTTAGGGCCCAGATTTGCCTATTACATCTCTTAATATCGTATGACTTTAATTTGTTCAATTTATATAGATACCTTATTCTAGCTATGATATTTAGATATTTTGTTCAGATATTATTTTAATCCTCATAAAATAGTATGATAGAAAAACAAACTTCAAACCAAATATTTATAGTTGCAGATTTGACTATGAATGTGTGTTGCTTGGCTGGTTGCTTCAAGACACTTGCTCTTCTGTAAAGGCAATTTGTGATTGAGATAAGTAAAGCTAAGGTGCTTGGTGTTTTTAATTATCTATTTAAGGAGTGGTTGGTTTTAATTTTACAAGATGATTTCAACATAACTGGTTTATGATGTGGACTAAGAAAACTAACTTACTCTGATTATTCATACCTTTACTGTAACTCCATCACATTCCTCACTGTTTTCTCTGCTTGGAAGAATTTTAGGAATGAGGATTTTTTTTCTGCAATTAATGTAAAAAAATATTTCATAGATATATATGTATTTGTGAATTCCTGGTAGGAAAGAGTCCACACTGTTCTCTTTAAATTGCATGCATTTCAGGTTTAAAAACACTGCAGGTATTCACTTTTGTTTGAACGGTATGATAAACAATGAAATGATTGCTTCTGGTGTGGGGAAAAAAAAAATTGTAGTGGATGAAAAACAAGACCTATAGTGTTGAAGGCAAAAAGCATGTTAGCTTAAAAGGGGCAAGTGAACAAAATGTAACCTTCATTTAGAGTCTCTCCCCTTCAAAATTATGATTAGAAGGGAAGGAAGCTGCCTGATAAATTGAATATACTAAAAATAACATAAAGGCCCTGATTTCTTCATGTCCCCCCCTTTTTTTTTCTTTTTTGCATAATATGAATGTTTAAATGCCCTCGTTTAAGGTTTTTGGAAGATATTCTTCTGTTATACAGATAACTTTGCAAAATAATTCTTCATAAATGTAAAACATGCTGTTTGGCCAACTTGCCTAGAATCATCCCTGATCTTGGTAAAGTTACATTCCTGCTTAAATACAGCAAGCGACTTAATGACACCTCTTATTTTATTGCAGCTTTTTCTTGGAGAAGAATATGTTTGTGTTCTTCTTGAACATCTTGCGTCAGAAGTCTGGTCGTTACGTTTGTGTACAGCTTCTGCAGACTCTGAACATCCTTTTTGAGAACATCAGTCATGAAACATCACTATGTAAGGGCATGCTTTTAAACTGTTTAGGATTAAGTGGCTGACTTCTATTTAGTTTGATGAAATTTAGTCCTAGTGCCCCTTCACCAGAGAACTAGATGAATTCCTAACAACCTTCTTAATTGAACACTACTGAAAATAAGGTATAATTTGACTGGAATACCTTTTAATGTGAATTTTCTGTAATATAAAAGTAGTTGTTTGGCACTACTGAAACACTTATTTAGCATATTTCAGGGGTTTCTTTAAGTCAGCAAATTAGTTGTGGTCTGAAATGTTCACCTTGCTGCTGTAGTTTGTGTGGTGGACCTGTGTTGTATAATTTGTACTGGAACTGTTCTGACCTCATTGGTGCTGGCATTCAGTCACTTGCATTTACTTCAAGGTTTTTTAGAAACACACAGAGAGGATGGAGAACTAATACTTGAAGTATTCCACAGTTATCATGAAGAGGAAGTCATATACAAGCCTTTGAGAGTGTATGAGTTTGGGAGGAAAAGAGGCTTGTTCTAAGAGTTATTAGCTGCAAAGCCTACAGAAATTGAGGAAGGTGAAGTATATTCTCAGTTGTCTTGTTCTCAGAAGCAAAGACCTTTGTAGGAACAATTTCCTTATAGTACCACTTGAAGCCATCACTTTAAGTTTGTCTGAAAACTGGGATCTTCAAGCATTGTATAGTTTGTTGCTAACTGGTACTTTAAATGTAGCTAATCAGCACAATGACTTTTCTTTCTCTTAACCTGTGTAATGTCTTCTATTTTTCAGACTACCTCCTCTCTAATAACTATGTAAATTCTATTATTGTCCACAAATTTGACTTTTCTGATGAGGAGATTATGGCATATTACATATCATTTTTGAAAACCCTTTCTCTGAAACTCAACAACCATACTGTGCATTTCTTTTATAATGAGGTAAGTGAAGAAGAGTTGCACTACAACAGTAAGAGGACTTTAATTAGAAATTGATAGTGATTTGGCACATAATCTATTTATTTTCTTGTCTCAGCATGTCTTGTCTTTATTTTTATAATGATAATATCAATGACTGAGAATTCATTTGTGGGGATATCTTCAAAAGCATAATAAAGAAGGTCTTTTTCCTCATACAACTATAATGAAATCAGAATCTGGAAGTTAGTGTTATATGGGACTGTACTGTACGAGTAGTTCTGAAGTCTACTTCACTGAGAAGTCAACTTTTTTGTGCCTTTTTCTTGTGCTTTTATAAACAGGATCTTTTCTGTTGCATCACTTGGTTCTGAGGGGCTTAGTCAAAATCTTAAAAACCCTGAGTAATCAAAGGCAAAAGTTGAAATGGATTTTTCTTCACTCCATTCCACTTTTTTGCCAGAAGGGGGCATTAAAGCACTAAATATGTGCAGAGTTCATTCAGACACCTCTGACACTTATGGCCATTGATTTTAATGCAGAGCTACAAATGCAGCTGACTGTGTATTGTAAAATCATTTTGATTACTTAAGTAGAAGGTAAAAGTATCAGGGTAATATATCCCATTTCCCCTGTATTTTTGTCACAGGTGAATATGTTTGGCACAATTTGATTTACCAGAAATTCAAGTTTTATTAATAAAATGAGACAAGTCAAAGGCAGATTTTAGCAGCACTTACAAGCGACTTAGTAAAACAGTGATTTAATTACTGATTCAAGAATGAGAAGATTCATGCTAACTTAATACAAGATATGTCCAACCAAAGCACTAGTATATGTATAAACACAAAACATACAGGCACAGAAGTACTTGGCTGGTGAAATGTGTAAGTGCCTGTACTTATAAAAGCAAATGCATAAAACCAAACACCCTGGTAGGTAGAGAGACGGGTAGAAGACAGTAGCCTATAGTCAAAATTTCCCCCTTGTGAGTTGAGAGCAAATGCAATGCATTGGCATTTCTCAGTGGGCAGGGATTGAGTCCCGAGGAGGTGTTCTTGCCCTGGCCTTGCACTAACTTTGTTGGCAGATGGTCCAGAGAGGCATCCTGACTTGGGGGAGATACTGGATGCAGCCCATTGCTATCCAGGAGAGCTCAAAGGGTCTTATACAGGATCATTATTTATAGGGCCTGAGATAACAGACTTTTGTGAGGTATTTTTCAGCCCAACTTGAGTGTTGCAATATCCAGAACTTGAGGGTTCTGGTATTTTTCCATCAGTTGCACATGCCCTGAACTTACTGGATATTGGGGTCCTGGTATCCCTGCTTTGGGCCATGACCCAAGTACAAGTGTACCAGGTCATAGGACAATAAGGAGTGGGAGTAGGAAGGAGTCCTGTGAGCTGAGGGGACTCCTCAATGTTCTGGTCCACCGCAGGATGTAATTTTTATTGTCCACAGAGAACAAGGGAGTCAGGAGCCAGGTATGTTAAGGGGATGCCTTAACACTCTGGTACACTGCCTTTCACAACCTGTACTTTTCCAGTGGATCGCAGCGTGACTCGGGGAGGGCAGTCACACCCTGTATGAAGTGGCCTGGGGAGGAGGGGAGGGGAGGGGAAGGGAAGGGGAACTGTACCACAGCAATTCTCCATACAGAATTCCAACAAGTATTCTACATGTTTTGGTTAATTCACCAATACTTTTGTTCCTCTTGTTACAGCATACTAATGACTTCGCTTTGTACACTGAAGCTATTAAATTTTTTAACCACCCAGAAAGCATGGTCAGGATTGCTGTTAGGACTATAACTTTAAATGTCTACAAAGGTATGCTTTTTATATATTAGTAAAGGCATGTGCACAAAATGCTTGTTTCATTCTAGTTTAATTTTCAGTTAATTATATATAAGGGTTTTCTGTCTGTTTTAAGAGATTGAAAATCGTAGTGTGTTGAGATGCTTCAGATACACATTTTGGTTTTTGAAACAGAACCCCAAACCTATAGGATGTACTTGTAAATAATATTGTTTCCTCAAAGATGAAACCGGTTTAAAAAAAAAAAACAAGCATACACAAGGAATTTCCCTTCCAAAAGTGATCAGAATGTGACTGTAGTTCAAAAAACAAACAAAAAACCCCAAAACCTCAGTGCTTTAAAAATATCAAGTAATAATAAACTTGAGCTTTATAACATGTGAAGCAGTAACTTTGCTGGCTGCTTCCTTTTGGATTTGAAGTGCATTACAATATGATTACAGAATCACAGAATGTTAGAAGTTGGAAGTGACCTTGAAAGATCATCTAGTCCATCCCCCCTGCCAGAGCAGGATCACCTAGAGCCGGTCACATAGGAATGCATCCAGGCAGGTTTTAAATGTCTCCAGAGAAGGAGACTCCTAGAGCTCCTAGGTGCTGCAGTCATTCAAATCTAAAGAAGAGCTAGATCATTTTCAGAGGTGCCTGGTGAAGGCCAGCAGGCTGCAGGTGCAAATTCCTGTACTGGACATCCCAGTAAGACATAAGGAAAAAATCCCAAACTTCACTGTGAGACTAGTTATGCGCTAAAACTGAGGAATCTGTATTGTCTGAGATGTTCAAAACTCAACAAGGCCCTTAGCAACCTGATTGAATGTTGAATTTAATGCTGCTTTGGGAATGGATTTGGACTAGCCAGTGCCCAAAAGTCACTTCCCCCTAAATTTTTCTGTAGTTAACTGAAAATACCACAGTGATCTCTGTAGAAAAACTGGTGTGTATTCAGAGCTTCTACCTCTGAAATCGGTGTATGTGTTATGGAATATGTCACACAGGGCTTCTTATGCTTTAGTTCATTTTAAATTAAATTCTGGTTTAAATTTACAAAACTTTCTATCAATTAAGAGAAGTTATGATTTGATGACAGTATTCGTTACAGAAGAAAGGTCTTTTTTAAAATGATGGCTTTGCAAATAGCTGGATAGCCTGCATAGCAGGATAGTTCTTCATAGTGTTGATTTCAAGGGACAAAATGTTTTTCTTCTGTATGTTGAGATATGGGCTTTTGATGCTTATTTTCTACTTCATGGAGCTGTAAACACAAATACGAGCTCACAAAAAGAGCCAAGTGCAGGCTTCATGTCAGATTTGTTATTTATGTAACAAAATATGTTTATGTTGCAAAAAAGTACTTGTCTAGAATTTTCATTGAATGTTGTAAGAATATAAAGACTAGAGTTGGAAAAACACAGCTCAGATGTTCAGGCTTCATAATTTTCTGACTATTCATTTGCATATATTCTGATCTAACACCTACCCTGTATCTTTTAGTTTAGATGCTTTGTGCTTTAGCTTTTTTAACCCTTTTGGAGGATGTCACTATCCCAGTTCCTAATCCTGTTAACTGTTGTCTGTTTCTTTTGCCCTTCCTTCACTGATGATTCCCGTGTTCCTTAATGCAGTGTCATGTAAGTCTAACTAGCTTGACTTTCAGCATTACTGCTTTATTCTTCCACTTTTTTTCCTCTTCTTTTTAATAAAGAATGTGCTAAAGAAACCTTTTTGAATTCTGCTAAATTTATTTATCTTCAGACCTATGTAAATATATCAATATTAGGCTCATTCAAGCCAGTTAAGAATTGAGATGATGCTTTTTTAGATGTCCATTTCATGCATAAGATCATGTCAGGTATATACTCATGAAAAGCTAGCATGTAATCAAAATTTAGAAGATACTTTGTATTTCTTTAATTTAAAAAATTGGCAGCTGATTTTTCTTTTTAACAATTTCTCTTCAGTGGACAACCAACCTATGCTGCATTACATTAGAGATAAAACTGCTGTCCCTTATTTCTCAAACCTTGTTTGGTTTATTGGAAGCCATGTGATAGAACTGGATAACTGCGTGCAGACTGATGAGGAGTAAGTTTTTATGAATGCTGAGTGTTGAATGGAAATGCTTCCCCGAAGTTGATACTCTCCTTATTTTATCTTTAGTAGTCCAGTTAAGTTACTGTCTGTTTTCTTGTAGGCAGTTCAAGCTTTTCATTCTTGCAAAGCTTTTTAGTGATTCTTTCAATTAATAATGGTTAGTGGTGTGTGGTCTGTCTGCTGATATCCGTTGAAGTATGTTAACATTTGGCAACATGCTTTTATGCCAAATTTAGTAGGCATCTAGAAGACACACACAAGTATTTTGTACTTTTCAGTCTTACTAACTTTGTCTTTTTAATGTTCCTTTTCTTTGTATCATCTTAGTAAAACAGCTTTCTGAAAAGGTCCTACAAAAAAATTAAACTGGAAAGGTGAACTTTAATAGGTGAACTGTCAGACATGAAATTTCCTGTATAATATTTCTCTATCGACTACAGAAATATTTTGTTGATTTGAGTTTTTTGCCTTCCCACCCCACCTCAGAATGGGTGGCTGTTTTTTGCTTTCTTAAAGTGAAGAGGTAGATATTAAACACAACATAGACATCTTTCATTTTTTGTAAACAAACCTTACTATTTTTTATGGTTGGCTTGTGAAGAAACTGTCAGAGGAAAGTGAAGTTTTGTAAAAACCTTGCTTCTGAAAACTTGGGGAAAAAATTTCTGTGTGCATTGTAAAGCACATACAAGTCTGAATACTGTTTACTGGCTGCATTAGTTGGCTTTACTGAAAACATCCTTAAGCAGTTGATCTGCACAAGGTGATCACTGGAAGAGATGCATGTTAATTCTTTCCGCAAGTTTTTAAGACTGTGACAATTGATTGTATCTGAGACTTACTTTCTGCTTTCTTTCTCAGGCACAGAAACAGGGGCAAACTGAGTGACCTGGTAGCAGAACATCTTGATCACTTACATTACCTTAATGATATCCTTATCATTAATTGTGAATTTTTAAATGATGTGCTGACAGACCACCTGCTTAATAGGCTCTTTCTTCCTCTCTACGTGTATTCATTGGTAAACCAAGATAAGGTAAGCTAATACCTGCAAATAATTAAGTCTTATAGGTATTACTTGCTTTCAGTATGCATGAAGATGTGTTCAACAAGTGTATTCTGTAGTAGGATTGATATTGTCGATATCTATGTATTTATGCTTTACATAAAATTACTTAAATAAGGTGACTAGAGGTGAAAAGGTGGCTGTAGGGGAAATACCCTGAGACTTAATGTAATGGTAGCATATTTTATTCACCAAACGAATCTGGTTTTGATGACATGGTTATTAAAAGCTAATGATAATGGAGATGAGAACAGCTACAAATTTGGAGCAGGGATTAAGTTTCTCTGATGCTGGGAGATATACAATTTTCTTTTCTGATATAGAATCATAAAATGCCTTGGTGTGGAAGGGACCTCCAAAGGTTATTGAGTCCAACCCCCTTGCTGTAAGCAGCGACATCCTCAACTATATCAGGTTGCTCAGAGCCTCATCAAACCTGACCTTGAATGTCTTCAGGGATGGGGCCTCCACCACCTCCCTGGGCAAGCTGTTCTGGAGTTCCACCACCCTCATTGTAAATAACTTCTTCCTAATGTCCAACTTTAATCTACCTTTCTCTAGTTTAAAACCATTGGCCCTTGTTCTATTGCTGTATGCCCTTGGTGTGGTGATGATATAGCCAAATTATTTTTAAAGCATAGCCTTTAAATTTAGTGGAAAACTGATTTTTTTTTTTTTTTAAATGAAATAGAAACCATTCTTTTAAAACCTCTACAGGCTCCTCTATTCACTTGTCCTTTACAAACAAAATTAAAAATTCACTGTTCAATTTATTTCTGGTTTAGTGTTTTTTGGTTGGTTGGGGTTTTTTCCTCCCTTCTTTCCCCCTTCTTAATCTTCTGTAGTGATGTTTGTTCTTAAGATACACAACACTGTATTTCAGCATGCTTTCATTAACTAGAGGTGAGTTTTCTTTCAAGTTCATGAATTCAGCATATTCAGTTCACTGAAGTTTGAATAACAGTAAGCTTCTCATCTTGACATTGATAAGGCCATTTAAATAGCGTGAAGCTGACTTCTTGACTTTCATTTCAGCTGTTCTAACTCTTCCATTCACACACGTAGAAATCTGCTTCCTCTCCTGTTTTCAGGCAGCTGTGTTTATTATTATGAGATCAGTCATAAAATTGGATTGTTCTTACCTCTTGAAATAACTGATTAATTTTTTTGGTGATGGTTGTTAAAGTACCACTCATTTATTTTTACAAACGTTTTCATTACTACTGGTATATAAGTTTAGTAGCATTGTGCTCAAGTTATACTTCAAATACTTTTTTCGAGTGTGATTGTTTTAGAGAAGTGTGCATCAAGAATGTGTTTTTACTCTGTGGGTAATAAATATTTCATTGTTTCTGAATAGCTTATTTTTAGAGCAGACTAAGGAATGTTAACAGAGAAGTACTTTTTGAAGGAATAGTAGCCTAGTGGAAACCAATTTACTTCTCAGATACCTGCTAAATTTAAGTTACCAGAGTGGCTTTGAAAGACAGTAATCACTAGCAGTTTTTTTAAGAGTGAGGGATATGCTTATTCAGACAGTCTTCATTTTAAACAGTTTTCAAGAAATGGATGTTAAAGAGCATGATGCTTTCTTAATATTTTGTAACAGAATGTGTAACAATACAATATCAAAAGTTTTGCTTTAAATAAAATATTAAACAGTGTAAATGCTTTAACTTCATATAAATAAATCATCATTTTTCCTATTTTTTTTTCTGTAGGGTGGAGAGCGTCCAAAAATAAGTCTTCAAGTTTCTCTCTATCTTCTTTCTCAAGTAAGTATTTTAAGTATTGTGTCCTATTTCATAGCGTGTTATGCAGTAGTATTATGATTTATAAATTCCTGTATTTTCATCTATTTTCGCAAAGCCATTAAATACAATTTGGCAAACAAAGTTTTAAACCTATTGGTTTCCATTAAAAAACATACAAAAAAACTACAGGATCGTTTTTCTTTTTATGGACAGACCAAACAGCTTTTTACTTGAGTTAATAGCACTCTTCTGAGAATCCCATAGCATAGGGAGCCTTTAGAGCATTCAGTGACTATAGTTCATGTAGACCAGCTGACAAATGGTGCAGAACAGAGCCATGAAACGTGGCAGGACAGAATTAAGTAAAATTGCTGGTGACATTTAGATAGCTTCTGTACTGTACTTTCAATCTGCCTAAGCAATAGAAGATTCCAGGTTTGAATTTTCCCCCTTGAAATACAGAGGGAGCAATGATCTCGTACAGGGTTTTTTGATTGATTTTTAAAAAACTAACAAACGAAACAAACAAAACTTAAAACCTCAGCCAATCAAACCCCCAAGACACACACACCCCAAACCTTCTGTAATTAAGTGCTGTTCTTTCTTATTCTTATCAGTCCCACCTCCTTTCTGTAACTGATTTTCAAATGGAAGGATTACTGTGTTTTGTTTTGCTGGTCTTTTTTTATTGTAGAGAAAAGACTAGTAAACTTTTCTCCCTGTAGTCTTTGTTGCATTGCTATGAGCCTAAGTTTCTTAAATTACATTCTCTGAAAATGGTTTTGACTTGTCATAGAATGTATATTTCTTTTCTTTGAACTTACGATTTTACATTCGTTATTTTATTACGATCTGGCCCATAATTTCATCTATTTTTTTTAAGAACTTTTATGAAAAAAATGTGAAATTTTTTTTTTTTTTAGGATAACATCATGCTTCTTATTTTAAAACTAAGAAACTCTCATATTCTGGGAGTTATTTACCACAGCTAAAGTCTTGGGAGCAAGAGTTACTTGGAACTAGAGGGATTTGCATCATAGGGGTGACCTCTTTTAACCTCTTTGATTTCAGCAGAACTGTTGGCTAGATAGCATTTAGATTTGCATCTCTGTTCTCTATTGTTTTTTATGAGAAAATGGAACTTTTTTCCTAACCACAAAGAACTGGCAAGTAATTTTGTGTATAAGAATGGGATGTGATACACACTGAGATGTGATATCTTCTGTAACTGGCAGAAATGCATCAGAAATGCTATCCCACAATTAGCTATGTTTGATGAGGGCATGAACAGGAAAAGCTAGCAGATTAATGCCTGGCTAGATGACTGGCGTCTTTAACAGGATTTTGGGTTCTTTGATCATGGGCTACTTTACAAGACCCCAGGCCTGCTGACTATAGATAGGAAATTCTTTTCTCAAAGGGGAAAAAGAATCCTGGGGCAAGAACTATCAGGGCTGACTGAAAGGTCTTTAAACTAGATTTGAAGAGGGATGGGGACAGAATGGGGCTATACAGAGAGAATACTAATGCACACGGCATGGACAATGAACAGGGGAAATTGAAGGTTATACCAGCCAGTAAGTCAGCTTTGTGGACACCAGGTACTTCATCAGGGGCCCTGCTCAAATGCCTTTATGCGAACGCCCACAGCATGGGCAATAAACAAGAGGGGCTGGAAATGCTTGCGTACCCACAGTGCTGCGATCTGATAAGCATCACAGAGACATGGTGGAATGACTCCTATGATTAGAGTGTTGGATTAGAAGGGTATAAGCTCTTTGGGAAGGACAGGCAGGAATGATGAGGAGGGGGATGTTGCCCTCTGTCAATGAACAGCTAGAATGCATGGAGCTCCACCTGGTGAATGATGATGAAAAGACTGAGTGCCCATGGGCCAGGGTGAAAGGAAGGGAAGGAGACATTACAGTGGGAGTCTGCTACAGGCCACCTGACCAGGAGGACCAAGTGAATGAGGCCCTTCACAGACAGATAGGAGTTGCTACTCGTCACAAGTCCTAGTCCTCATGGGGGACTTTAACCACCCCGATATCAGTTGGAGAGACAACACAGCAGGGCATAAGCAATCCAGAAGATTCCTGGAATGCATTGATGACAACTTCCTCCTCCAAGCGATAGAGGAACCAACAAGGCTAGACCTTGTTCTCACCAACAGGGAGGGGCTGGTGTTCAGTGTTAGGCTCATGGCCAGCTGTGGCTGCAGTGACCATGAGATGGAGTTCAAGATCCTAAGGGCAGTGAAGAAAGGGGTGCTCAGCAAGCTTGCAAACCTCAACTTCAGAAGAGCCAACTTTGGCCTCTTCAGTAACCTCCTTGGTGGTGTACCATGGGACAAAGCCCTGGAAGGACTGAGCTCTGGAAAGCTGGTTGACTTTCAGAGTCAAAGATCATCTCCTCCAAGCTCAAAGGCACTGCATCCCTAAAAATGAAGAAATCAGGCAAAGATGCCAGGAGGCCTATATGAATGAACAAGGAACTCCTGGCCAAAATCAAACACAGAAGGGGAATCTGCAAAGGGTGGAAGGAAGGACAGGTAACCTGGGATGACTACAAGGAGATTGTTCGTGAAACCAGAAAACCAGGTAATAAAAGGTAAAGTCCTGCTGGAGTCAAACCTGTACAGGGAAATGAAAAATAACAGAAAAGGATTCTACAGGTATGTCAGAAAAGAAAGGAAATCAAGAGAAAATGTGGGGCCTTCTGGAGGGATGCAGGTGACTTTTTTACCGAGAATATGGAGAAGGCTGAAATACTCAACAGCTTTCTTGCTTCAGTCTTCCCTGGTAACCCCTTGAGCCACATCATCTAAGTCACAGAAGGTATTGGCTGCGTAGAATCACCCAGGGTAGGAGCAGATCAGGCCTGGGAACACCTAGATAATCTGAAGGTGCATAAGTCTATGGGACCTGATGACATACATCCACGGGTCCTGAAGGAACTGGTGGCTGAAGTTGCTAGGCCACTAGCCATCATATTTGAGACGTCACGTCAGTCTGGCGAAGTTTCCACAGATTGAAAAAAGGGGAAATATAACCCCCATTTTTAAAAAGGGGAGCAAAGAAAACCCAGGGAACTGCAGACCAGTCAGCCTCACCTCTGTGCCAGGTAAAATCATGGAGCAGATCCTCCTGGTATCTACACTAATGCACATGAAAAATAATAAGGTGAACAGTGACAGCCAACATGGCATCACTAAGGGCAAATTGTGCCTGACGAATTTGGTGGCCTTCTACGAGAGAGTTACAACTCTGGTTGATATGGGAAGAGCAAGTGATGTAATCTACCTGGACTCGTGCTAAGCATTTGACACTGTTCCACATGACATTCTCTTCTCTAAGATGGAGACATGAACTTGATGGATGGACCACCTGGTGGATAAGGAACTGGCTAGAAGGTCGCAATCAAAGAGTTGTGATCAATGGCTTGATGTCCAGGTGGAGACCAGTGACAAGTGGAGTGCCTCAGGGATCTGTTCTGGGTCCAGTGCTGTTCGACATCTTTGTCAGCGACACAGGCAGTGGCATCGAGTGCACACTCAGCAAGTTGGCCAACGATGCCAAGTTGTGTGGTGCAGTGGACTCACTTGAGGGCAGGAATGCCATCCAGAGGGACCTTGACAAGCTTGAGAAATGGGCCAGTGCAAACTGCATGAAGTTCAGCAAGTCAAAATGCAAGGTCCTGCATCATCTGTTCTGGGTTAATCCCAAGCATAGTTACAGACTGGGTACAGAATGGACTGAGAGTAGCCCTGAAGAGAAGGACTTGGGGGTGTTGATTGACAAGAACCTCAACATGAGCCAGCGGTGCACTCATGCAGCTCAGAAGGCCAACCCCATCCTAGGATGCATAAAGAAGAGTGTGGCCAGCAGACCAAGAGAGGTGATTCTCCCCTTTACTCTGCTCTTGTAAGATCCCACCTCAAATACTGCATCCAGTTCTGGTGTCCCCACCATAAGTGGGGCATAGATCTGTTGGAATGAGTCCAGAGGAGGGCCACAAAGATGATCCAGGGGCTGGAGCACCTCTGCTATGAGGCTAGGCGTAGGGTGCTGGGATTGTTCAACCTGGAGAAGACTGGGGGGACCTTCAGTAACTGAAGGGATCCTACAGGAAGGCTGGAGGATGACTCTTCACAAGAGTGTGCAGTGATAGGATGAGGAGAAAGGGTTTTAAACTGAGGGAGAATAGGTTTAGATTGGATCTTAGGAAAAAGTCCTTCAGTACAAGGGTGGTGAGACTCTGGAATAGACTGCCAAGAGGGGTTGTGGATGCCCCCTCCCTGGAAGTATTCAAGGCCAGGTTGGATGAGGCCTTGAACAATGTAGTCTAGTTGAGAGTCATCCCTGCCCATGGCAGGGAGATTGGATTAGATGATCTCTAAGGTCCCTTCCAGCCTAAGCCATTCTATGATTGTCTTCCACCTCTTTTTAACCTACGCTCTGTCTTGGAGGAGTGAGGCCTGAAAAAGTGTAGACTGAGTATCTGAAAAACCTGCTGCTGCTGACACTGGCATACACATTAGGCATTGCTCATATATTGGAGACAAGTGCTTGAGAGACTTGCACAAGCAGATGAAAATGCACTATTTTGGATTTTCATCTGCTGTTCACAAAGTGAACATGTGACATGCTAAGACATGCCTGTGTAGAGCTGAGCTATGCTTTCTGAATTAGAAGAAACTTGAGTGATTTGTGAGGTCATTCACAGTATTTTTGAAGTGCGTTGTGACTTTCCAAAGTTTTACATATGTCACTACTGCATGCTAGTAATCACATCACTTTTGAAGGTCTGGAATGTTTCTGACTTGAATCAGAAAAGAGATGATGTTTAGCTAAATATTGCCATAACAATGATGAAGTTTACTGATCTAGAAATTATTTGGGGACTTTTCAGCTAGAACCACCTTTTAGGGATAGTGCTCTGAAGAGAATGGATATAAGCTGACATAAGGCTATTGTGGCTGGGCCTGACCTGGTTCTGTCCAGAAGTCAGTTGTTTGCTGGCCCAACCTTGTAAGCCTTACCTCAAGATAGAGTGGTTAGTGTAAACAGAGAACTCTGCTAAAGCACCAAAGCACTTCTGGATAAGTGCTTTAATGTTGTAGGAAGTGTGGCCCTTATTCCTCTGTTACGTAGCTGCTTTGTGCCTAGACCATAATTCATTGCGATTTCATAGCCAGAAAAGCCACTTCTGATGCAGTTCAGCCTATTGCATGACATTTACTCGTGAATCACAGCAAAGTAATTGTGTGCACAACACCAAACTTGCAGGAGTTCTGACAGTCCTTGGCATACAAGAAGGTCAGTGGATGCTGTGTACCGTAATCAGTTTGTGTAGTTTCCCAAAACATTTTTGTGGAGCAGTTTTGAGTTCCTTGCTAGAATATCACATGACTTTCACCTCAGAGCTAATGAGGAGAGACAATTTACATTTCTCTGGAGGAAACTATGAAAAATTATTAAAACTAAGTTTAAAATGTAGAGAAATGTCAAATACCTGTAGAGATTATTATGGTCTCCTGTGTTTTCAGATAGTTTTCATGAACTACCAGTGTTACCAATTGTATTTTACTGTATATATAAGCTTAAAATACTAGTTTAACAGGGTCAAAGTAATATGTTCAGTGACTGAAACTGTGAAATGGTATGTGTTTTGTATTGTATGTCTGATGTTTCTTTCTGCCCTTCTTAACAGGTTTTTCTAATTATACATTACACCCCTTTGGTGAACTCATTGGCTGAGGTTATACTTAATGGTGACCTCTTGGTGTTTTCTTCTAAAGTTGAGCAGGATATACAGAAAAACTCAGTAAGTGGCCAACTAATTGCTTTGCCTTTAAAAATAAATAATATTAACAAATATTTGAAAACAAAATCCTGTTGCCTGAAACTGGTATGCTAAGATGGTCTGTGTTTAGGAGGAAAGAGTAGCAATAGGGTATTTCAGCTTTTGTTGTTGGGGACGATAGCAGAGAAATGCTCTGTACAACTTAGAATATTATGTTCTTGTCAAAGTTGCAGTATTTTCTTGCATATGTTTTTTATATATATATATCTCAAGTAGTTGTATAAGAATCTGTAGGACACAAGTTAGAATACGAAGTTGTTTCTGTGGGGGTCAGACACTGCAAAGGCTTCCATCATTTTGATGGGACATTTGTAATCCAGTCTCCTGTGTTCAGTTTTTGTTACCTGCTCTTTGGTAATGGAATAGAAGTGACTTGTTGCAACTTTCCTGTGAAATTATTTCTATACAACTTGTAGTAGAAATGAGAGACTTAGAAAAAAATACCTGATCTTATGGTAAATCCTTTGGATATAGAAGGAAATAAAAATTTTGTCTGAATATTCCCAGTGTTTTAGTAGTAAAACAAGTCATCTCTGAAAGCATGCATCAGTGTGACGAAGAAAATACAGAGCAGCCACAAGTAGATAGGAGTGCTATCACTTTGTCATTGCCCTACACATTTGGAATTAATCCTGTGCAGATGTTGCTAGATGCTGTTGTTAGTGTTTTTCCAATTGACTCTAGTTCTGCCTAAAGATTTAAAATGTCCCCTAAAGTCTAACTGGTCAGCAAAGAGTTACTGAATGAATGGTTAATTTATAACAAGCAGTAGACTGGTTCTGTGCACATTTTTTCCCGGCAGTGGCTATAGCTCTGAGAATTTCAAGGGTGAGATAGGCTTCGACTCTTCCATGAAACAAGTCAGCTTGTGTAGATTTCTTCCTACTGTGCAGTGGAAGCTGTGTGGGCTGATCTTAGTCAGTAGCTTTTGTGTTCTGGTAGTTTGTACTGTTGACCTTGATATTTAGAATCTAATATTTTTTAGAAAACCTACAGTGAGCTGGCTGGCTGGTAGAGCTGACTGAATGCTTTAAGATAAAGCAGTCTCTTACTTGCGTTAGCAAACGTCTGACCTTCTGCTAGCTGTGTACTGAATGTCATGTGTATTACTTATGTAGAAGCAGGTTTTGTTACTAGGAAATTTGTGGTGAGAGGGTGGGGCACCAGTTGTTGCAGAACTGAGATTTTTTTTTCTTTCTTTTCCTGTCATAGTTACTGTACGGAGTTGCAAAATATTTGTAGCATATGATTTTGTGCTTGCAGTAAGGTTAGGAATATTAGGGGTTTTCTATAAACTTTTGTTCATCTATTCTCTTATGTTCATAATACTGTTTAGGTTGTTGCTTCTTAATGGTCTTAAAGATGCATTCTCATGGCATGTAAACTGGCATTTCTGTCATACCTGAACAGGTAGTATATAGGAGGAGTATTGCCTTTCTAGGAGAGACATTTAGCAAAACTGCTAGACGTGGAGCTTTGTTACAGGGAGAGCAAAATTGTGGTGCTTTTCATGGTAAAACTTCCATGGGAGAAACTTCAGGTTTTGGTAAATTCAACTATATTCTTCAATGAAGTCTTGGAGGGGAAAACCTGTACTGTCAGAAAGACTCCAGGTGGAGGCTGGATGTTTGCAGAAAGAGCAGGGAGTAATCTTCAGCAGAAGAGCTCTGTGTCCTGCTTCCAAGGAGGAGAGCTATCCAGTGAACTACTCGCTGTTGATGTGTGAATAGCTACTGCATGTATTACTGCATGTTTTTTTCTGCTGATAGACAACTCGATGTGGTGAGGCTAAAGTTAGCTGTAGGCACAAACAAAGATGAGACAGATTCTTCAGCTCTGTGAAAGGACTTCTCAGAGCAGAAAGATGATTTCTGAGCATTGTTAGCTATTTCAGGGGCTGTTCTTTGGACTGTAAAGGAGTATTGGGATCTCTGCAAAGTTATCACTGTGGTATACTCTGTTGCAAAGAAAAGACAAACTTCTGTTGAATAATGAAAGCTATTTCAGAAGCTACTTAAGAACTGCTTGTCCTGTGGTTAGTAGAGAAAATTGATGAGCAAGTGTTTTAAGTTTACTTTTTGACTGAGTTTAGAATTGTGTTTGTTTGTCAGACCTGTATTTTATCTTCTACTACTTCCTTTCTGTTACAGTTTCCCATTGTAATCATTCTGATACTCTCAAGCTTGTTACTTTGGAGATATGTTCATGTGTTATAGTAAGCCCCAATTATCTCTAAACCCCTGCTCTGTACCTAACACTGCTTATCTCTTCTAACTGACACGTTGCAATACATTTAAGTGTAACAATTCTAATGCGTAGTTGCTAAAACCCAAAGTAAGTAGAACCTCATATCTACATTCATCTTCCTAATAAGATGAACTAAAGTGGAATGAGGTGTGGAGAGTATAGACTGAGATTACTAGAAGCGGGGTCATGTGTCCTCTTGATAGAAGATGAAATAAGTAAAGAATACTTAACAAAAAAAGAAGCTGAGAAGGGCTGCACTGCAGTTGCTGTGTATAAATGCAACAGAGTTATTTAGGGCAAAAGAGCAACAGTAGTTGTCACAACAAAAACAAATGGTACTTTTTACTGGAAATCAATTTGTGGAAAAAAAATCACTAGCATATCTAACTCCTGAAAGTGTATGAACTGGTAATAACCTACCCATGGAGATTTGCTGGACATCATAGGGCAGTAATGATTGCCCAGCCTTCACTGAACAGGTTCCCCACTTTGAAGTACAGCAAATTAAGATACAGATTTTTTTTTTCCCCATATTTTTTCCCTGTTTGCTTTCAGGTGACATCAGAAGAAATACTATCTCATTAGTAGAGTTGAATATGTGTAGCCAACAGAATGTCTTTAAACTTGTTAGCAGCTATCACGCTAAGGTTTACCTTACTTCCTGTGAGATGTCTTTTACTGCATAATTCGGATGTGGTCCAGTTCTACATATTTCATGTTTCTCTTTTAACCTACTTTCTCCTTCCCGTAAGAGTTGTTACTGGTACTGCCTTATTTTACCAGCACACATTGCACAAGATAAACCATAATTGAAAATATGGTTGAAAGACATTTTAGAAGTATAAAGTAGCAGCATCTTACGCTGTATAATCAACTTAAATAAGCCACATGCTTTGTAAATTAATTTGTCTGATTTTAGGATTTTGTTAACTATATAACCTTGGTACATTTAAGCAGAACAGAACATACCTAGTGGCTTTTTCTCAGCATTCTTTCTTGAGATGGTTCAGTGCTTATGAGCACATCGCTGTCTACTGGCCTCTTCTGTTACTTTGATCTTATGGTTAACAGAATATTAGAAATGTAAGGATGTTAAGTACATGCATTCTTTATCAAGTAGCTGCAGGATTCTGGGAAGCAATTGTAAGTAGTGAATGCAGGAAGAGGAAGATTCATCGTGAAACTTGAATGCTACTTTTCTTCTTTTCCCTAAAGAATAGAACTTAATATGTTCTCTTTTTTTTTTATTATTTTTTCTGGCCAGAAGCCATCAATAAAAGGTAATCTGGTTGTGTTTTCATCTTATGTGTTGAAGTTTGATCAGACTAATATATATCAGAGAGGTTACTGGGGGACATAAATTTCACAGTAAATTTCACAGTATGGTTTATTTTGGTTTTGTGAAAGGTTCTTCCTACTGTATGGTTTGTTTTGGTGCCAAATGCAAGGTGACTTGTGCAAAATTTCTATAAAGCCTTTTTCAAAAAGTCAGAAGATTCAGAGAAACATTTTGGCCTTTTGGCTTGTAGGAGGCTTCTTCCAAGATCTTTTCCTAATCTCTCATTTTTTTAAAGAATAGATGTGCCTTATTAAGTGAAGGGAGGGATTTTTCCAAGCTCTTTCTCTGAGGTCTCTTTAATGCACTCATCTTCAATGCTTATTGTACTTGAGTCACTTCAGGCAAGGAATGGAATCAGTTTTGTATGTACTGTAGTCTTTGCTGTTGCTTGCCCTTAAATTTTTAATCCTTTAACCAGCATCAGCTAAAACTGATTGAAGTGTTGAGGTCTGAAAGGTAATGATTTTTCTGTAACAGACTTGTTCAGCATAAGCCTGTGCTGGCAGGAAGCCCCCAAACCACATGTTTCACTTCTCAGTAACGGAGAGGTTTGGCTAATCAGTGTTTATAGCTCTGGGTGCAACTGGGCATGTACTCTGGTAATCAAGCTGGCATGCCTTACAAGAGAGAAGGGAGCTCAGAAAACAAGCCTAGAAAGAAATTGTAGGAAGCCCAGTTTTGTTAGCCCTGCTAGTCTCAGAACTTCTTGGAGTGTCTTGTGTCTTCTGGAAGAATATGTTGTTCTCTGTTGTTAGGGTGGCACAGACTCTTGGAAAGACATTTCCTCTGGGAGAAATATGTCATCTAGATATATTTTTTTCCTCTGAAAATTAATAATCAGGGAAAATCAGGCATTGATTGAATACTGTTTGCTTTCTTGCCCAAAACCAGTGTTTGACTTGAAAGATAAACTTCTGATATCTTTGGGTAGAATACAAGTATATTACAGTCTAACAAATGAAGTGTTGATTTTCTGGACTTTCCAAGTCAACGTCTGGAGGCCCAAAAAAGGTTGATATCAGTGCTTAGTTGAAACAAGGACTAGTACTCCGTTGAGGGAAACTTCAGATTCAAAAATTTTCATGGCATAGAGTGTTGACTTTTTTGTCTTTGCTACTGCCAAAGACATTTAGAGAGTGTATTTCATATTAATTTACTGCTGTCAGCACATACTTGGGATTTTGCTGCCTTTATCCTTTTTGCAGTCTTGTATATACTAGCTGTCTCATCTGTAAGAAAGTTCAAAGAAGGGTAAGAAAATTAATAAACTTCTATTGATGAAATAAATAGTCCTATATCGTCTTGTCTCATGATGGCTTACTTTTCAATGATACATCTTTAGGATATGTTACTTTGGAGGTAATTGTTCTACTGATGATTTGATACGACTTGAGATCTGCTTTCTTGCATTTTAAAATGGATTTGAGATTTGTAAGTGGTATGATAATTTACATTATAAAAGCCCTCTTTTATATGAACTGAAGTTTCTTTATCAGTTAGAGTTACAAATGTCTTGCTGTAACTCAGTGTAAACTCTTCAAATTTACAGGCAAAGTCAAGTATCAGATGTTTCATAAAACCAACAGAAACACTTGAAAGGTCTCTTGAAATTAACAAACAGAAGGGGAAGAAGAGGGTGCAGAAAAGACCCAATTATAAAAATGTTGGTGAAGAAGATGAAGAGGAGAGAGGATCTGAAGATAACCAAGATGACCTAGATAAAACTAAAGGTACAGAAGCAAGTTCAAAGGGTATCAGAACATGCAGTGAAAATGAAGGTAAGTACTGGCAGATAAAAATTATACTTAAAATTTGGATACTTTTATTAACTATATGGACCTAGTTGTGATCTGTTACGTGACTTGTTCTCTTGTTGCACTAGGTAAACGCGGGACTATTAAATTTGCTTCAGTCTTTGGCTGTATCTTTGTCTCATGTTAAATCATTCTTTCAGAATATGTACTTCTAATCTGATTAAAAACTGTGAAAGTATTTTCATATTTTCCTGTAGTCTCCAGCTCTTGTCATAAATGCATGCCTTGCACCTAGGTGTACGTAATTATGGGGAACATTAAAAGTAGACTTCACACCTTTGTAACTTATCCTTCCTGCAGTAAGTCAAATGGTGTAGCCGCTTTGCCTCTGTAAGATGATTGGGAATATTTTACGCATGTTTCAATGATAAAATTCAACAAGTGTGCCTATAGTGACAGTACATGGTAGAAGATGATATTAAATAGTTCAAAACTGAAGAAAACATCTTTAACTTTTAGGCTTTGTTTTTGTTTTGTTGGGTTTTTTTAAATTGTGTGTTTTCAGGATTTTGAGGTAATGCTAACCTTAAGAAGAATTGGCTTTATTGGATGAGTGGACTTACAGAATATTTTACTAGTTAGTAAGTATTAGAAGGATATGTATCAGAAACCAGTCGTTAGACATGAATTGAGAAAAAAGTGACAGAATTGCATGCAAGCAATTGAAAACAAGACCTTTGCTTTGACAGCCCTCGCCAAACATCGTTGTGTTTTGATTTAGGTAAAAAGTATGAGAAGGCTTTCCTTAAATGGTGTCAAATAACTGATGATGTGTGCCTGCTGTGAGGAAAATATGACATGATCTGCTGCTTAAACTGGTGCATTTAGTAGCCATCTTGTCCAAATTCTTAAGCAAAAGCTTGAGAATACTTAATACTTCCACTTAAAGATAAAACTTTATGAAGCACTAGGGACCAGGTATCCTGTTTACTGTAGAGACCTAGTTACACCCTCTATGAAACTCAGTGTCAACTCAGGCCCCAATTTCATCAAATACTTATTTTTTTCTTCCAGAAAGAGGTTCTAGGCTTTTTCTTTCTGTGGTTTGGAGGGGAAGAGATTATTGTTGGTTGTTTATTTGACAAAGTAGTCTGTATATTTTCTTTATGTGTATGATGTATATCATTTTCTTGTAGCAGTTAAACTCCTTAAAGAAATGGAAGCAAACTATTGTGAAGAAAATTTGCCTATATTTATGAAATCATTAACCTTTCTAAGGTTATGGTTATACCTCTTACATACAGTTGCATCAGTCACTTCTAATGCAAAATGAAAAATACAACAAAAGAGTTTGCAACAACTATTTGTTAAAAATGTTACATTTTGATGTGGGTTTTTCTTTTTTAGAAATAGAGATGGTAATCATGGAGAGATGTAAACTGTCAGAATTATCTATCTCTACTGTGACAGAACAGAATACAACAGATGAAGAAAAGAGTGCAGCTGCTTCTGGGTGTGAGACAACAAACTGGAACAGGTATAAAGGAATTGTAATGTATTTTGCTGTATTGCTTCCTTACTTGCCCTCCTGCTAACTTTCTCACTTGTATCAAGGGATGTTTCAAATCTGCCTCCAATTAAAATTACAGGGATTCTTGTGGATCATAAATGAGGCAACAAAAAAAAAGAGATGTGGCCTTTTTTTTGTAAATGGTTCTGTTCTGTTGTAAAGTTTGTGCTTTCTTTTATGGCTATTGCAATGCCTTAAGTTGGTAAATTTAAATTACAGAATATTAACACAATAAAACCAGAATATAAATGTTTTCATTGCAGAATTTTCTAAACTTCTAAATTAAGCCAGAAGTAGCTTTCTTAATTATATTTGTGGTCACATCTGTCAATTTTGTATATACGTGTAGGGGGAAAAACAAGGAAAACTCCTCTGTTTAGAGCTGAATTTTGCAGAATTTCAGTAGGAGTAGTTACAAATAAACCATACTAACCTGTGTACGGTTTCCAAGGTCCATTACGATATCTTAGCATTATTGAAAACTTACCTTGGAAAGACAGTTTTTAAGTGCTTCTGGGAGCAGAAATTGCCCTGACTTCAAAATTTAAACTTGGATATGTTAAATACTCGTAAGACTTTCTCCGTAAGAATTTTACATTCTTCTTGACACACAAGCAATTGCAAATGTGTCTCTTGGTGAAATGCATGTGTTTAATAGGATTTCAAATTTATTTTTAAACTTGGGAAATGCTGCCTGCTATTCCCAGAATTTCATTTTGTTGCCATTATAGCTTTGATGTAGCTTAGATGATATTCATTAATAAAGATAACATTTAATTTAATTGTAAAAGTGAAATTGATCCTTGACTTGAACTGGTTTTAAAATACATTGGTCTAGATTATTGATATTTTGCCTAAATTCGTGCCAAATGGCTTTTAGAAATAAATTGGCAATGACTGCATGGAATACTAAAGCAACTGGGATACTCGGGTCTTGAAAAGTGCAAAATACTTACGTGTGAGATGCCAGTGTATTTCACATGTCTGCATTTCAGGACTCTCTTGATCTGCAGATGTGATCTGACAGCATCCTGCATCTTTTCTAAAAATACACAGCATCAAAGAACATGCAGAGCTCAAAATATTTTTTAAATAAGGATAGACCTTGCAGAAGGCATTTCAGGCCTTATCTTTGTACATGAATTTTGGGAAATAAAGGTGGATAAGCTGCTATAGTTTAAGATTGTGTGTTATTCTATAAGCCAAATATAATAATTGAAACAGTAGCTAAATCGTTCAAGAAATTTGTCTATAGCTTCTTTCCTACGTTGATTTAGAATCACTGAGTCCATGGTTACGATGCTATGTGGTAGTGGAAAATGCAGTGATCTTTTACTCCACGCATGAAGTGGGAGAAACTTCCTTAACTGAAATAATCATTAATGATTATTATGATAGTGAGTCCTAATGTGTTACTCTTCAATTGTGGACACACTCCTGAAGAATAAGTAATTTGAAGAATACGCATATGGCATTTGATTTGTTTCTTCTATCAAGTTACTTGTAAAAGACTAGTAAAGAAAGAAAATGCTTATAGAGTTAAGAAATATATTTGAAAATATTTGCCATATAGCCTTTAGTATTAAAAGGGGCTTTAAAAAATTGTCTAATAGTTGTTGAAAAATAAATGGAAAACAGCACAGTTGACAGTTAAAAGTCTGTAACTGTAGAAGGTAAGTCAAATTTTCAATTTCCCATAGTCATTAAACTATTGTGAAGAGCATAAACAGAAAGCTTAATTGGTTTTTTGTGAATTTTATTTTTGTGTTCCTCCCTATGTGAAAGTTTAAGCCTAAACCCTTGTTTTGAATTAACTTCCCTGTTTATGATGTAGTGCATAGCAAAGTTTTTTTTCAGAATGCAGAACCTTCATACTACCTTGTACCTTCTCTTGGTACTTTCTTACAGCTGAAGTTTTTGTGAACCTATCCTCTCTTCAGTCTGTATGACGACCTGTTGATGAGTGGGATTCTTAGAAATTGTTTCAGCTTCAGATTATTGTGATTGACACTTTGATAATGCAGATAGTTGCTGTGAAAATGCATCTGGAATTAAAATTACTTCTCTAGCTGCTGTAACTTTCTTTTAAGTTATATAATTTCACAAATCTAAGTGGTATACAGGGGAAAAACAATGAAAAATGCATCAGAGATTACAGACATTGTTTACTACCATGTAAAGGGTTGTAATGGTTGGAGGCTGTCTTGGGCAAAGTCATCACAAAATTATTGATAGAATTTTTGATCCTTGGTGAAGCAAGGAGGGGGCTCAGCAGAACTGCCACCTTGGACTTCTGGAGGGCAGACTTTGGTCTTTTTCAGACCATGGTTGAGAGAGTCCCTTGGGAGGCAGTTCTGGAGGGCATAGGTGCCCAGGAAGGCTGGGCATATTTTAAGGAAGTAATTTTAAAAGTGCAGGAGCTTACCATCCCCAAGTCACAGAAGATGAGCCAACGAGGAAGGAGACTGGCTTGGCTGAACAGAGAGCTTTGGCTGGAACTCAGAAACAAAAGGAAAGTTTATGGTCTTTGGAAGAGGGGACAGGTAATTTATGAGGATTACAAATATGCGGTGAAGCTGTGCAGGGAGAAAATTAGAAAGGCCAAAGCCCAACTAGAACTAAACTTTGCCACTATGGTAAAGGACAACAATAAATGTCTCTGTAAATATATTAACAACAAGAGGAGGGCAAGGGAGAACCTCCATCCTTTGTTGAATGCAGATGGAAACACAGTGACCAAGGATTCAGAAAAGGCTGAGGTACTTAATGCCTTCTTTGCCTCAGTCTTCAATAGTAGGACCAGTTGTTCCCTGGGCACGCAGCCCCTTGAGCTGGAAGATAGGCATGGGGAAATGAATAGGCCCTATATAATCCATGAGGAAATGGCTATGGACCTGCTTCATAAGGTAGATACTCACAAGTCTATGGGAACAGATGAATTACATCCTAGAGTGCTGAGGGAGTTGGCAGATGTGGTTGTCAAGCCACTCTCCATCATCTTTCAGCAGTCCTGGCTAACCAAGGATGTCCCAGTGGACTGGAGGCTGGCAAATGTGATGCCCATCTTCAAGAAGTGCCAGAACGAGGATTCCAGTAGCTACAGACCTGTCAGTCTGACCTCAGTGCCAGGAAAGGTTATAGAACAGATAATCTTGAGAGCCATCATGGAGCAATTAAAGGTCAGACAGGAGATCAGGCCCAGTCAAGCATGGGTTCATGAAAGGCAGATCCTGCTTAACAAACTTAATCTTATTCTATGACAAGGTGTCCTGCTTAGTGGATGAGGGAAGGGCTGTCAATGTAGTCTACCTGGACTTCAGTAAAGCCTTTGGCACTGTCCCCCACAACATCCTCATGGATAAGCTGGCTACCTATGGCTTGGATGGGCACATACTCTGCTGGGTGAAACACTGGCTGGATGGCTGGGCCTGAAGAGTTGTGCTCAATGGAGTTAAATCCAGTTGGTATCCAGTCACGAGTGGTATCCCCCAGGGCTCAGTACTGGGGCCACTCCTGTTTAACATCTGTACTGGGTTTTTTATCATCTTTATCAATGATCTGGATGAGGGAATTGAATGCACCCTCACAGATGACACCAAGTTGGGTGGGAGTGTTGGTCTGCTGGAGGGTAGTAAAGCTCTACAGAGGGACCTGGACAGACTGGATCGATGGGCTGAGGCTAACTGTATGAGTTTCAATAGGGCCAAGTGTCAGGTCCTGCATTTGGTCACACCAGGCAACACTACAGGCTTGGGGAAGAGTAGCTGGAAAGCTGCCTGGCAGAAAAGGACCTTGGTGTATTGATTGACAGTCAGTTGAATTTGAGCCAGCAGTGTGGCCAGGTGGCCAAGAAGGCCAATGGCATCCTGGCTTGTATCAGAAACTGTGTGACCAGCAGGACCAGGAAAATAATCCTGCCCCTGTACTCAGCACTGGTGAAGCCTCATCTCGAGTACTGTGTTCAGTTTTGGGCACCTCAATACAAAAAGGACATTGAGGTGCTGGAGCAGGTCCGAAGGAAGGCTGCTAGGAAGGCTGAAGGGTTTGGAAAACATACCCTGTGAGGAGCCGCTGAGGGAGCTGGGGCTGTTTAGTCTGGGGAAGAAGAGGTTGAGGGGAGACCTTATTGCTCTCTACAAATACCTGAAAGGAGGCTGCAGTGAGAGCAGGGTTGGTCTCTTCTCACTAGTGACAGGTGACAGGACAAAGGGAAATGGCCTTAGGCTGTGCCAGTGCACGTTTAGGTTGGCTATCATGAAAAGCTTCTTTACAGGAAGGGTTGTTAAGCATTGGAACAGGCTGTCCAGGGAAGTGGTTGAGTCACCATCCCTAAATTCATTTAAAAATCATTTAGCAGTAGGTTGTTAGAGTTAGGGTAGTAGGGTTAGGTTGAGGTTGGACTCGATGATCTTGAAGGTCTTTTCCAACCTGAGCAATTCTGCGTGATTCTGTGAATATTGCTACTAATGGATGTGGTGGGTTTACCCTGGCTGGGCACCAGGTGCCCACCAATCTTCTGTCATTTCCCCCAGCCTCTGTCAGCACAGCACACAAGGAGAGAATAAGATGAAAAAAGAGAACTGTGGGTTATGACAGCTAAGATGTTATTCTCTACTTCCCATCCGCAGGTGGTATCGGGCCGAGTCCAGGAAGCAGGGCTCCAGAACACCTAGCAGCTGCTTGGAGGACAAAGCTGAATGCCCCGCCATCCTCCTCCTGCCCTCTCCCTTTATAATTGAGCTGACATCATATGGTATGGAATAGCCCACTGGTCAGCTCAGGTTGGCTGTATCCCCTCCCCCATCTTGCCCCCCCATCCTCTGGTGCCGTGTGAGCACTGGCAGTCATAACACGGGTGTGTTATCAACACCCTCCAGCTCCCAGTGCTGCAGCAGGAGGGCTGGGTGCGGAAAAGCAGCTCAGCCAAACCCACTACAAGGGAATAACTACTGATATTTCTGCAGCTTTGACCTCCTAAAACATTTGTTTTATTACAATTAAAGTATTACTGTAATGGCATAGGTCAGTTTTTAGGGTAATTGCCATCTATTATTGGTCTGACAACCAATCTAGTGTTATCTAGTGTTTAAGTATTTTAATAATCTTGAACCTGGATGTTTTGTTCCTTTTTCTTCTTCAGACTTTAGACTCAGTTTGCTATGTGTAAAGCACCCCACTCCAGGATGTCATGAGGCATGGAGGGCTTGTTTAAAGCTTAGGAAGACTGAAGGCACTCTTGGTTTATTTCCAACATTGCTAATTCTTTAGGCTGGTTTCGGTTGAACAGTTATGTTCTTTTTTGAGATCTACAATAGGAACATCGTGTTGGGAAACTTGGTTTAGGTACACACAATAGCATTGAACTTGGGCAAAGAAGGATCATAACTCAATGGCATTTAAATATAGCATAGAGGATGCTTGTAATCCAGTTTCAGAAATGCACAAATGTAGGATTGCAATGTCATGAACTCAGTAGAGGAACAGTGTGTTCTGTTACTCTTGTTATAGCCTTGTTCTAGTAAAAAAGAGCATGTTGTTGAGATGTGCATGGAGCTGATGGGAAGTGTTAAATGTGTTGTTCTGACTTCAGTTGAGTGGCTCACTGGGGTACGTTAAGTGTGAAGGTGCCACAGGTCTGGACCAGCTATTAGAAGTATGTTGTGTTCTGGTCTTCAGTAGCCCTTCTGACTCACAGCTAACCCCAGTGATGAGTTAGTAGTGGATGCTTCTTGTCTGCTAGGTGTGTGTATTCAATCCGACTGAGCTGGAGTTAATTTTCCCCATAGCAGTCCTCCCAGTGCTGAGCTTTGCATTGAGAGCTGGAAAGGTGCTGATAATGCACGCACGTTGTGGCTGCTCCTGGGCAGGGCTCCCACTGCACCAAGGCTGGTTTTCCAACATTCCCCCTGCAGTGGGATGGGATGGACAAGATCTCAGGAGGGGACACAGCTGGGACAGCTGGCCTGAACTGATCAAAGAGGTATTCCATACCATATGATGTCATCTTAACCAGAAAAGCAAGGAAAGGGGGGAGGGGGTGGAGGCATCCACTGTCCTCTGGAGCAACCACTATGCATTTGGAGCCCTGCTTCCTGGGAGAACGGGCCAGACGTTGCCTGCTGATACAAAGTAGAGAATAAATCTTTTCTTTTCTTTTGCATACATGCATGGCCTTGCTTTGCTTTTCATTAAACTGCCTTTGTCTTAGCCCATGAGTTTTATCTTATTTTCTTACCTCTGGTCCAGATGATAGGAGCAGGGGGTGATAGAGCAGCTTGCTGGGCACCTGGTGTCCAGCCAAAGTCAACCCACCACAGTCTGATGGTAGGAAAATGTATTTGTTTTTATGACTTCAGATGTTATTTTAATGTATTTTATTTGGATGTAATTTAGGTAATGTAAAGATGTGGTTTTTTTCCTTTCACTGGTAAAAAAAAGTACTCTGAAAGGTAGGATTTTTTTCTTTTTAAAGTTTGAAACTCTCTTCTGTTGACTCTGAAAGTTCCCTGTTTTCTTGTTTTAGTTTTTTTGTGTGTGCCTGGGCCACCTGTGAAAATGGATTTATTTTCTACTTCTGCTCTGAACTGACTGGATGCAAGCCTGTTTAAGACAAGATGCCAAGCTGTCTTGCTGTCACGGGCTAGAGTCAGGGCAGCCCCTTAGACCTATAACAGATGCTCTCTGTTAACCCCCTTCCCTCCCCTAAGGGGAAGAGAAAGGGAATAAGGGAGAGAGACTTAATGATTAGAAAAGGAAACTAGAACAGCTTTAATGAAAATGAAATTAATAATAAAAATGGAATATATACAAATATATACAAAACCAGTATAGAACCCAACCCCCCTGATAATAATTCCATCACTGTCACCACTGATGCTGTGCAGGCACCAGGGGAGTCCCAGACTGAGCCCCGCAGCAGACAGGAGCTGTGTTCAGGAGCTGGATTCTGGTGCCGGGTTCAGGAACACACAGACTGGGATCGATGGCAGAACGGACAGAGTCCTCCTTGGGTGCTCCGAGGAAGGAACCGAAAGAGGACCTGAGCCAAGCCAAGCAAAGCTGGCAAAGCAAAGCAGTCCAAGAGGGGAGAAGAGCCCAGAGACCCCTCGGATCCCTCAGCTCTATGGGACAAAATGGGATGGAATGGGATGGAATCCCTCGTTGGTCAGTTTGGGGTCACCTGTCCTGTCCGCTCCTCCCTGCAGGTGCAGCCTTTCACTTTCTGCACCCCCCAATGTGGTACACAAAATCCAGCAGTGGCCTTGGTCTGCACACCAATCCTTGGTAGTAACTCTAAGCATGGGGTGTTATCACTGCTAGCAGCAGACACTGCCTGTGAGAACAGGCTGCTCACTTCAGACAGTGCAGTTAGAAGAACTGAGCTGAAAAGTGAAATTACAGAACAGAATTAGTTCTGTTCTCACTCAAACCAGGACCCTTGCCATCAGTCTTGTGCTAGCGTCAGCCAAATCCCAGCCATAGCTAATCTGTTGAAAAGGCTTCTGGATTAAGTTGACATTTCTGGTCTGTTCAGGTAATGGGTGAAGGGTGAATTTGGCACTATTTGTAGCTTCCTGTATATGTCATAGTTCACACATGCTGAAGCCCAGGAAAATAAAGCTTATCTGAAGTCCGGAGCTTGCTTTTATTTTTCCATTGAGATATTCCCTCCTTGATCATTTTTCTTTCCCATAACTGACGGTAAAGTTTTTGATCGATTGCTTTAGAATAACCTATCTTCCTCTAAACTTTTGATGAAAACCGTTTTCTTGTCATAGCGAAAACTTTTAATTTAGTACATGAGTTTTAAGGTAGGGGTATTTTTATGCAACAGGGATTGCAGCTTCTTCAAGTTACTTATGTATACACTTAAACCACACTGTGCAGCACTTGTGCATGCATACTAAATGTGCTACAGACAACCCAGTAAATGTGTGAACAATCAGTTCTTGGGAAAGCGTTATGTAGCAAATCCCATTAAAACATCAGAATTCATGTTAGAATGTAAATACAAGCTATGCCTATATTCTAAGTACTCTTATAAGGTTAATTTTTGTTTAATGCCTGAAAATGTGTATTACTATAAATTTGTCTCTTCCATTAGCTACATATAGATAAGGTGTTTTTCTTAACCATTTTAAAATTGCTCTGTTCCACAGACCTTTCCTTGATATGGTCTATAATGCACTGGACTGTGCTGAAGATGATTATTATGCCCTCTTTGTGCTCTGTCTTCTATATGCAATGTCACACAACAAAGGTAAGCAATTTTTGTTTTTTCCAGGGAAAACTAAATGAGACACATTATCTGTTTTTAACTTATGTTTATGCATACCTTATATGGTGAGAAATTGTTTACAAGGGGGAGGCAGAAATAAGTATGCTGTAAGTAAAAACACTTGCTAAGGATCACCTTTTTAAGAAAGATTTGGTGGAAAGCTTTGTGAACACCACAACCTTAATTTCATCGGTTTCTTGGAATAGGATTATTGTGTTTAACTTTTAATCTCTTAATTTCAGTTGAAGCCCACTATATTAGATCTACATACATATGGCATTTCCCATTTCGCATGTGCTATGATTGCTATGTGTAAGCCAAGTATAATATGTAAAACATGACCCCATATGTTAAATTTTAATCTTTGAGTACTTGAAACATACAGATAATGCACAAGGTCTGAGAATCAGATGTGATTTTAAAGGTCATGTTGCCTATTTCCATCCAGCTGTTACAGTCCTTCAGTAACTGGTTTTATACTATGCAATTCATCAACAGCCTTCTTAAACAATGTGCCATAACTGGTTGAAAGCTTCTTTCAGTTGTCAGCGTTCTGTGCTGTAATGCATCTTGTAGGGAGCCTGGACTATTTTATAAACTAGCAAAACTATGTTAAATGTGTACTTCATTTTAATTCAGAGAGTAGGGGAATATGTAACCGTTTCTAAGGGATGATTGTGGTTAGCTTTTTTTGCTGTTTATCTTTCTGTACATTTTAAATAGAATCCTTATGGAGCAAAAATGTAAACATCTCATACATGTGAATGAGTAATCATGTGTTTCAGAAGTCAAGAGCTGAATTTAAGTTATTTTCTGCTTATGTGTTACGGCTTCTATAACACACTAGTAGTTCAAATGAATCAGCTGCTACAGTAAACTGAGCAAAAGAGCATCAGGTGCAATAGCATGCTTAAAAGGAAGAGTTTTGTTCCAGCTTCAAGGTACCTCTAATGGGCAAGTAGAGTGGGAATGAGCATCTGAAGGGAACTAGCTAAGCTGAGCCCCTCCTGTTCTCCATCCTCCTGATGATTTTATCATTTTCCGGGAATGAAGGAATGCTTCTCTGAGTTTGTAATTTGCAGACAATTTCAGGGCTTTCAGTCTTTTATGAAAAGAGATGATAATACGACAAATATCACCACAGGTATCACCGGAGCCTTGGAATGCTCTAGGCCTCTGACTTGGATCTCCGATTTCCCACTCACTCCCCTTGCAACCAGTATACTTCTTCCAGAACATGTGTTTTCCTGAGGGACTTCTAAGCATCACTGTATTAGAAAACCCTGATGTCAGAGAAGGATTCTCTTCTCTTAAAATTCATTAGCTAAAGCCATAAATAGCCAAAATCATTAACTGTAACTGTTGCAGCTTCTGAGAGTCCCTGGAAGTCTTTCAATTCTTAGTAAAGCAGGATGCTGCACTCTAGGGTTGTATTTCTTAATTATTCTATTTAAGACCATGGTCCTTCAGCCCACTGTATGTGCTCTCTGTACTTAGTCGCTCTTCAATATCCTCTACCCAGAAAAAAAGGCTGACATCCTCTTTTTCAAAGGTGATCTGTTTACATCTATAGTATTGCTGTAAACAGTGAGGAATGCAGCAGCCACAGCCTCTTGCTGCTTAGCTTCAGCATTTTCTGTGCTGTTTATTTTTCACTCAGGATTACCAAGAGAAATACGTCAGGCAGTGAAATTTTTACCTTTGAAGAGACTAAGTGCTTCAAAGGGAGAAGCCTTCTCAGTGTAGATACCCTACTAAATGTAGATACTTTATTGAGGCTTTTGGTCATGAGTTCTTCCATTTGGATACCAAGTCTGCATTTTGCAACATGTTCTTGAACAAGCTTAAAGAAAATGTGCTTGTTTTTCACCAGGCAGAAATACTCCTGTGAAAAGAAGGAAAGAATGCCAAGTACACACATCCAGCTAAACAGATTTGTTGCAAATTGTATCTGAGAGATCTTTAATCCCAAAAGAATCTCTTCATATGTGTTGCTAGAGCATGTACTACATCTCAAAAATGCAGAACTCTGTATCCTTGGCAGGCAGACAACCGAATGAAAGGTGCTGAATATGAATTTATCAAATGTGATCTCAGTTGGTCACTTTGCTGAACACTTACCTGGTCCTGCCTCATTCCTTCCCTATGCTTTCTGTCTCCTTAATGGCTTTCTGCTGGTTAATGATGATGTCCTGTGAGAGCTTAGTCTGCATATAGATATTCTCTAAGATATGTTTCTTATACACAGCTGTTATGTTGTGAACATAAATACTCTGATTACTCTGGTTCCTTAAATGTTTCCTTCCCCTACACCTTTTTCTTCAGTTTCATCATGACAGAGCACGTTTGTATCACTGTCACTAACCTTCAAACAGACCTTTATTAATTCTTCCAAATACATATACTTAGTGAAGAAATAAATCAGCTATCAAAATGGCATTGTTATATAGAGTTAACTGCAACCTGGGGGGTGACCTCATTAATGTTTATTAATATGTAAAGAGTGAGTGTCAGGTGGATGGAGCCAGGCTCTG
The DNA here is from genome assembly GCA_025345505.1 of Todiramphus chloris collaris. Lineage (NCBI taxonomy): Eukaryota > Metazoa > Chordata > Aves > Coraciiformes > Alcedinidae > Todiramphus > Todiramphus chloris. The sequence goes on along the minus strand of JANVCC010000039.1, from coordinate 1,662,703 downwards.
CTCAGGGATATCCAGTGACAGGACAAGGGGCAGCGGGTGCAAGCTGGAACACAGGAGGTTCAGTGGAAACGTAAGGAGAAACTATTTCTTGGTGAGGGTGACAGAACTGGAACAAGCTGCCCAGGGAGGTTGTGGAGTCTCCTTCTCTGGAGACATTCCAAGCCCACCTGTGTGGCCTCCTCTGGGTGATTCTGCTGTGGCAGGGGGGGTTGGACTAGATGATCTTTCAAGGTCCCTTCCAGCCTGTAAAATTCTGCAATTCTGCGAACTTCAGAGTTGGAAGAAGCTATAAACTGCAGTGTAGTCATCTTCTGTTTTATGGGATTGTTTATTACCGTACTTTAGAACAAGGACAGAGAAAACCTCAGGAGTCTGTTGTAACTCTTTTGTCCCAAGAGATCTCACGGTAACTAGTCTATTCTGAGAAATAACTTTGCTGTTTTAGAGGAGTAGGTTGAACAAAGATGGATTTAGTTTCCTTAGAACAAGTCAGTGAGAATCTGCGAATTTACGTTGAGGAGATTGCTAAGAGGCTCCTAGTTGCAAAATAAAATTCCTTTTTTTAAAAACATAGGTGAACTGATCACTTACTACCAAAGTGGAATTTCAACTCAGACTTTCTTCTTTGCCCCTTTAGTTTTTATGCTCTTCAGATGTACAGCTTGATTTAGATGCAAACAAATAGCCTGAGAATTCCAGATGCAGCAAAATGGCTTGCATGTCACCAACCACTTTGGGATTTGAGTGTCTTCATCCAGGAGACTCCATTTGAGGCTGAGGTTTTTCATTGATACATAAATCTGTTTAGTCTTTCTATTTTTTCTTGTAATAGAAACTGGAAACTAACTCGCCCAGTGTTGTGTTGCTAATTACACTCTTCAGAGAAAACTGCTATGGCCTGTTAAATACTTACCTCAGTGCATACTCCTGTTTTCCAATTTACCTTTCTTCTTTCATCCCCCACAAAAGGAATTGACTCAGTCAAGCTGGAGAGAATTCAACTTCCAGCTCAACATGCTGAAGAGAGAACTTCGTATAATCACGTACTTGCAGAAGGGCTCATCAGGATAATGAATTACGCTGCACAGCCAGGTATCACATTTCTGAAGGTTAAAAAAAACAACCAATCAACAACAAAAAAACCCACCAAAAAATGCTACCTAGCCTCTTGTCTTTGAGGGGAAAGCATCTGTTTAGAATGCTCTTTGATGAGTAGTAAGTAGATACGGTCTGTGAAAGACAACTGTCAGGTTTTCCTTGGTTGATGAGAAACCAGGAAGTCTGGGTTTCTGATGAATATTTGTTTTTTTACTGGGAGCTACACAGTGGTCTGTTTTCTTAATTCCTACTTTCTGTGATTTTTTTGAATGAAGAAAAATGATGACATTTATAATGATTTCAGCATAATATAGGGTTTTGTCCTGAAAATATCATTGGTGGCCTTTGCTTGTAAAAGTCGTTCTAGCGGAGGAGTCTTGAAATCTATATGGTACTCTTTGCTTATAGTAGTCCTTTGCCTCTAGAGATGTTAGCAAATTTTCCCATGATTTTCTGTGATCACAGATTGGATTTTCTGTTCTGAACTGTTTTGCAGAAAACAGGGGCTTTTTCCTGACTTCAGTTTTTTTATGAAATGAGGGATAGAAGGCTCAGTGACCTATTCCCTGGAAACATGATCAGCCACTGCTCTTCTCCCTGCACTTCCCTTCTTAAAACTTCAACTGAGTAGTTGTGGTTTTCCCCTGAAACTGACATACCATCAAATTCCTGATTGTCTGCAGAAGAAAATCTAATACTTGTTTAGCCTGCAAGACAGATCTACAGAGTATTAACATGCTGACATGCAAGTTGAAGATTAAAAGCACATTTACATTTAAAGAGTCTGTACATACTCCAGAAGGAAAGTGCAAGATGAGGAAATGCATTTCTGAGGAGGAGTGAAAATAGTGAGGTTTTGTTAAACTTGCTAAATGGGGTGTAGAAAACCTCCTCTTCTTTTTAGGAGTACTGACTTTTGTATCTTTAGTTTCTGGCAGCATAGTGCTAACTTGCAAAACAGATGGGAATTGGAGTCAAACTGAGATGTCTGTCTCTTGGGTATTTTGTGTTAGTATTGATCATGGAGCTCAGAGGGTACATTTCTGGTGTCTTTTGGGGTTTTTTTTGTGGTTCTTTTTTGTTTGGTTTTGTTTGTTTTTGTTGTGGTTTGTTTGTTTTTAATCCTTCTGAAAATAATGCATTCTTTCACTCCAACTTCCCTAGATTCTCACATCCAGGCTGTATCTGAATCATTTGGACTGTTTTCTTTTTTTTAAGGAAAATTTCTTCCTTATTAGTATGCTATACATAAAAATTCTTTCCTTTTGTAACTTCATTCATTTTAGTGCAACCTGTGCTTCAAATTGATAAAGGCATTGTTTTTGGCTTACATTGTAATAGTTTTAATCTTTATTGACACCTTATTGCATGGTTCAGCTTTAGATTTTTCTTTAGCTTTAAGTTACTCTTCCAGGGGTGTTTTTGGTGTTTTTTGTTTGGTTGGGGTTTTTTGTTTGTTTTCCCTGTTGTTGGTTGTTTTTTGTTCTTGTTGTTCTTTGTTTTGGTTTGTGTTGTGGTTTTGGTTTTGTTTTGGTGTTGTGTTGTTGTTTGTTTTGTTTGTTTGATTTGTTTTGTTTTGGTGTTTAAAGCCATCAGCACTGTAATTGAGCACTTGCCTCACTCAGGTAGGGTGCAAAGTTAATGACAGTTGCAGAGAAGAGTAAGAGCATTAGGGAAGGAGAAGAGCAATAGTTAAACTGCTACTAATTTTGAATTGTATTTTGAAATTTTGTATATTGAAATTTTCTTTTCATAGATGGAAAAATCCGTTTGGCAACTTTAGAACTTGGTTGCCTGTTGCTGAAGCAGCTTGTGTTTTCTAAAAACAGCAGCATCATAAAAGATGTTCACCTTGCTTGCCTTGAGGTAGGTGTTTTCTTTCAAATTACCACTCACAGCATTATGTGTCCTTGAGTCTGCTAATATGGTTGATTTTTTTCATTTCTGATTGCAATAAGCAAAAGTATGAAATTGAGCTCCTAGAACATCTTTCTGTTGGTGGCTCTGTGCACTGAATGTAAAGAATCAATACCCCATGTTCTGTTTGCGCCTTTGCTTTTAACTTGCTATTTAAACCAAACTTCTCAAGCAGGGTTATGTTTAATTTTCTCTCTGAAATATGTATGTCATCCATTTCAGTAATAAAGAAAAGTTCTTTTGAAGCTAAAATACTTAAAAGTTGTATTTTCATAAGTGCAAGAGCTGTGTTCTATCAAATTCCAGACTGAAGGCTATAAGGATATTAATAGACAATCTCTACTGTATGAGTTTTTGGGCGATATTTTAAGTGTGACTTTTGAGTAAATGGTGTATTGACTTCCTGACGCACAGTTATTTTATCTTTTCTAGGGTGCAAGGGAAGAAAGTGTTCATCTCCTTCGTCGTTTCTATAAGGTATATATGCTAAATGGTGTAAGAAAAAAATTGTTTACTTAACGTGAAATAAGAAGTTAGTCTGCAGCCCAGTCTGTACATAGTTCTCAAGGCAGGACTTATTTTTAAGATGGGAATTCCGTATTTGTGGGAGAGAAGGAAGAGTTTTATTAGAAGATTCCTCTCCTTTCCTACCCTTCCCGTACCATGTTGACATACATCACAGAAAGGCTGTTAACTGGCAGTCGTGCTTTTGTTGCAATTGTCATGTACTTTGTGGAACACAGACACACTATTAAAACATTTCTGGGGTTTCATCATTGGCACTAATATGTAATGTGGGCTTTTTGGCATTACTTTTTTTTTGTGTCTTATCTGAAATGATGAAATTTCATCTGGAATACTGTGTTCAGTTCTGGGCCCCTCGGTTCAAGAGGGACAGGGAACTGCTTGAAAGAGTCCAGAGCAGAGCCGCAAAGGTGATTAGGAGAGTGGAGCATCTCCCTTTATGATGAAAGGCTGAGGGAGATGGGTCTCTTTATCTTGGAGAAGAAGAGACTGGGGGGTGACCTCATTAATGCTTATAAATATGTAAAGGGTGAGTGTCAGGAGGATGGAGCCAGGCTCTTCTCTGTTATGTCCAATGATAGGACAAGGGGCAGTGGGTGTAAACTGGAGCATAAGCAGTTCCACAGAAATGTAAGGAAAAACTTTTTCACTGTGAGGGTGACGGAGCTCTGGAACAGGGTGCCCAGGGGTATTGTAGGGTCTCCTTCTCTGGAGTCATTCCAAACCCACCTGGACACGTTCCTATGTTACCTGCTCTAGGTGGTCCTGCTCTGGCAGGGGGGTTGGACTAGATGATCTTTTGAGGTCCCTTCCAACCCTTAATATTCTGTGATTCTGGGATCTAAAATTTTATCTTTTTTTCTTGTTGGAGACCTCTGGAGCTCTTTGCCTTTTTTAATTATAAACAATGAGAGAAATTAAAATTTTTAGACCTCATCATTAACTTCTATAGAAGAAGCAGTAAATCCATAACAGATTTCAAGTGTCTAAAATATCTTCCTCTTTTTGTTAGAATTCTCTTGAAGAATGCGTTCTCAATATGGCTTACAAAAAAGAAGTAACTTGTGGTAGGATGACTGTCTGGCTGACAGATGTCCACCAGCCACTCTCTCTCTCTCTCTCACTCCCACTCCTCAACAGGATGGAGAAAGAATATGAGATGAAAAAAATCTTATGATTGAGATAAAGACAGGGAAATCACTTAACAATTAGTATCATGGGCTAAACAGACCCAACTTGGTGAAAATTAGTTCATTGCAAATTAAAATAAATTTGGATAGTGAGAAACAAAGCCAAAATAAAACAAGGCCTTCCCCCCATCCCTCCCTTTTCCTAGGCTCATCTTCCCTCCTTCATTCCTGGCTTTTCTACCTTCTACCCCTGCTGAGTTGTGCAGGGACAATGGGAAATGGTGTCTGGGGGTCGGTCCATATCAGTTCATCTCTGCTGCTTCTTCTTCCTCACGCTTTTCCCCTGGCACAGCCTGGGCCCTCTTCTCCATGGGCTGCAGTCCTTCGAGAAAAACATCTGCATTATTTTGGGTCCTCCACAGACTGTAGGTCCTTCAGGTCATATCCTCCTGCTCCCGTGCTGCAGAGTGCATTATCTTCTCCACCATGCTCCTTTCCATGGGCTGCAGAGGAATCTTTCCCCTTTTCTTAAACGTATTTTCCCATCAGTGCCATTGGTGTTGCTGAGGGGCTCAGTTGTGCCCTGCACCGGGGCTGTTGGAGGTGGCTGTGCCTGGCACAGGGCAGCCCAAGCCTCTCCTCACAGAGGACTCGCTGCTACTCCCTGAGCAGGAACACCCAGTATGTAATTAAATGAAAACAAATAAGCATGGTTCCATATGATCTGTCTATCTTTTTTTTTTTTTTTTTTTTTTTGCAAGGGAGAAGAAATTTTTCTGGATATGTTTGAAGATGAATACAGGAGTATGACAGTAAGTGCCCCCTCCCTGCTTCTGCCCTGCCAACTCCTCAAACACCAGTGCAGCACATGAGCAAGAACAAGGACTTACTGATAATTACTGAGAATGCTGTTATCTTTATTTCTGGGACTAGAATAACAAAATGTGTGTGGGTTTTTGTTGAGGTTTTTTTTGTGTCTCTGAGGAGTTGTGTCTACAGCAATATAAGCTTTTTATGTGAAAATTCACAGCTCTTTATTAAATAAAAGCTCTTTGTTTTCTGAAAATGAGTAGACAAAAATTACTTTATCCTGGGAAATTGGATTAACTTTTTTCTAGTTATTAATGTGAAAAATCTTCCTATATCTCTCTGAAGCCCAACAAGGATTCAGTTTTGAGTGATGCCACTTCACTTACCGGTAGAGAATAGGGTTCTAGCAAGCAAATACCAGGGCCTTCTTGTCATCCAGGAGAGTTACTGCCTGTGCTGCAGTACTGGCTGTGGAAGTTTTCAATGATTACTAAGATTTTTGCTTTCAGTGATGAATTTCTTTTTTTAATATTCTTCACCTTTCTGATGTAAAATACTGTTTAAACCAGTGTACACTCATGTGAATTGCATCTGAAGTAGTTATTTACTTATTAGAAATTTTATTTGTGTTCTTATTTGTATTCATTCTCTATGTAGATTTCTGTATCTTCTACACACTAATTGAATTTGTTAATCAGTGATTTAGACATTGAGGATTAATTTTTCTGAGATCACAAAAATAGGCTCAAGACTATTTTTGAGTTTGTATGTGAGCAAGGCAGCAGTTCAAGATTGCACTGTGAAAATTCTGGATGTGTTTGAGTCGGCTTCTTTTATGGGATCTGAGCATGGCAAAGGGACCAGGAATCCTTCCAGTTACATTTGGCTAATTTGGAATGCCCACATGACTGTGGTTTTCTTATATGCCTAAGCTGTGGGAAAGGCTTCTGTATGTTTGAGCCGTTTCAGCTGGCTTTCTGGCAAAAAGAAGTTCACGTCTCCAGTGCCTGTGTATATAGTAGAACTCAGATGAAATTGCCCAAGGGCACAGAAAGATAGATATTGCAGACATCATTTATTCACAACAATAAGCAGTCATGTAAAGGAGAGACCTGTTAGAGCCAGGATTGAAGGGAATTGTCTAGTGTGAAAGTTATTTCGTTAGTAAAGACTAGAGAGTTCTTTTTAGAGAGAAAAAGATATGCGAAACTTTCTTGTCATTGAAGTACTTACAAATTTGAGTCAAAATTTAAAATCAAACCTGACAGGCCTTGGGTTTTAGCACTCATGAAATAGCTTTTCTTCCGTAATCTTCCAGAGTGTTTCCTGTGTTGTTTGGGTTTTTTTAGTACAGGAAGTTCAATAGTGTGTTACAGAACGATGACCAAATATAAAATAGAGATTGTATGCTATGAACTTAAAATAAGACGAACAGCGTTAAAAATTCTCAGAACTCTATAACCATTCCTTCCTCTTAAAATATATAACTGTAAGTTGTTTTTGAAAGTATAGATGCAAATGCTTATTGTTCTTTATAGTAATCAATGTTAAAATATTTTTATAGATTAAACCCATGAACGTAGAGTACTTGATGATGGATGCCTCAATATTGTTGCCTCCAACGGGGACACCACTAACTGGTATTGATTTTGTGAAAAGATTGCCTTGTGGAGATGTGGAAAGAACACGAAGAGTGAGTAAGACTATTTTTCTTTTGTTCATGACAGAATGATGCCAAAAGCTTTAAACAATTTCAGAAATACAAATGTTACTCCTTGAAAGCTGCTTGATTGGAAGCTTCATCCACAAAATCGTGAAGACTTGATGAAGACAGACATATGTGTGGACTATATAATATTTATTTCTCCCCATATTTACTTTAAAATTTTTCTCTCTGATTTCTTGTATCTAGTCAATTCAATATGTTCCTGCATGTGGGATTTTAATTTTTTAGACCATGGAGGCATCTACATAAAAAGGCATTTTGGTGACACTCATTAACATATTGTCAGTTTTCTTTGTGATCTCCTATCTCAGTCTTTCATTATATTCCTGTAGTAAGAATTTCAACTGCAAGGCTGGCTAACTTTATATTGCTTGTGTTTCTAGACATAAGTGTTCATGTTACTGAAGTAATTCATGATAGAGACCTTGAGAGTGAGGAGAAAAATAACAAAATGTGTTTTATGACCAACACAATCTGTAGAGGTGATACTGACCTGAATAACAACAGCATAGGATTATTGGGATCTTGACCTTTATCTGGCAGTGTCCTATAAGCCTTGCAGTGCCAGCAAGGCTTGTAGAAATATTACTGCATGACACTATTATTTGAAAAGTGCTGTTCTTTGAGTATGTGCTGTTCCATGGCTTTGCATTTATGTAAGTGTACACGCAAGTATATTCAAGTGCTCTTGAATAAAAAAAACATCTGCAGGAATCTTCTGAAAGCTTTTGTTTTCATTACTTATAATAAGTCACACAACTTCTGTTATTACAGCAAGTTAACTGATAAAGTACAGTGAATTATCTTGAAAACTGCTGTTCTTAGAAAGCAAAAATGCATCCTAGAATTCTCTCTGAGGCATTGAACAGAATGATACTTAGGAATGTATGTTAATGGCAGCTGACTGCTCGATGTTTTTTCATGTGCTAAATAAGGAATAGCTTAGCTACTGTTGGTGGAAATTCAAAAATCAATACAAATATTCCTGTAAATTCTTTGAGATAGAAGGGTTTTCTCATCATCAATAACGCCAAGAATGCTCCTTGTTGGGCCTCCTTCCCCTGAACACATTCTAGAAGGATTAGAGTTTCTTGGAATTCTGATGCTACTCTCTTCCAGCTAGGCTACCTCTCCTGATCTGAATTGCCATAACAACATGCGGCTGAAGTTCAGTGTATCTTGTGACATTGCTGCTGCCACTTGACCTGCTGGATGTCCTTTTTGCTGACCATTTCAAATGTGTAGTGATTCAATTCTGAGAATTCCATGTCATGATTCTACAAAAGTTCTCAAGTTTTATTTCAGTAGCAAGTGAAGAAGTTCTGTACTTTGATTGTATCATGAGTTCTCAGCTTTTAGAGATCAAATCTTTTTAGGCTCTCACTTCTTCTTTTACTATAGAAAGTCCCTTCAAGTGTCAATTCTTTTCCTCTTAACTTTAGGAGGAACTCTCAGGAATCAGATATCTCTTGAGTTATCGAAGGCCCATCTCCAAAATTCCAACAGCCAAACCTTCTGACTTAAAACCTTAAAATGACCAGAATTTGTTAAGCTGTTTCCTGAAACCAGCTACTACTGCTTCTTCAAACTCTCTGCCCAGAATCAGATGCTTTTTTGAATTGTTCATAGTCCAGTTACTACTTGTTGGTTGCATCTCTTCCTTCTGATTTGTATAGTCCTAAATATGGTACAAGTTACCAGTCACCCACAATAATGCAAACTCATTTACCTGCTTATTTGGCAAGTAATGAACAGTGTGGGTCTTAAACTCTATACCTTGGAGTATGTAGCAAGCAAAGACTTAGAAGGTTTTGAACTATCTGTGAGAAGACTGTATCATGGGAATGTTTCTTTCCACACGGTATGTGTGTGTAAAGGAAGCAATCAGCACAAAGTATACCTCATCATAATGTGTGGTTCTTCAATATGTATATAGCAATTCATATTTGTTCCTAGTTAACCAAGAAAACAGAAGTCAACTGAAAAAAATTATAGTTCACTGTACTGCTCTGCTGTTTTATTGAGATCAAATAAAATGTTATAGGAAGTCACAACTCATGTGCTTTTGAGTTTATACTGATACTGCTAGCAAACTGCTAGAGCTATCACTATTGTAGGAAGCACAGAGTAATTCCCTTTTTATCTGATGTTCTTGGTTTTGTTTGGGTTTTTTTCCTCTTGTAAAGGCTGAAGTTCTAATTTTCTTTCTGTTAAACCACACCACCTACTCCTGTAGGTTATTCTGCAGTACATGTGAATACATGTTTGGAGATGAGTGACATGAGTTTTATAGGGAATGTATTTGAGTAAAGTTAATGCTCTGTCTAGGAGGGAGAGGGAACAGAGGGGGAAATAAGTGAAAGCAGGCTGCTCACTAAATTTAAAAAACCCAAACTGTTGGGTTTGGTTTTGGAGTTACCAAATGCAAGGATGTTACTGCTCTTGATTGAATTTGGAAATGTTTAAACCCAATACCATGAATACTACTTGAAGTGCCTGATAGTAAAAATGCTTTATAACAATCCTATTTGATTTCAGTAAATCCACAATACATTAGAATGCAATGTCTTTAAATGGGAAAGATCTCCCATTATAAAATGACTCTGCTGTTATTCATAAGTTAGTGTTAATGATATATTTTAGTTAAATACCCTTAACATTTTTTTGCTTCAAATAATCATGTTGACCTGTTAGACTTCAGTGGCATACAAAATTCATCTGCTCTGGTGTGAATTCATGGAAGAGCGAGATAGATGAGTTTCCTCTCTACATCCCTGTTCTGTCAGAAGTTTTTGAAAGCATCACCAGTATGATAGCTGGCCAAGCACTCAACATCACTGGCTCACGGGAGCCACAGTTTTGTTGATTTTAAAAATAGAAGGTAAAGCAATTTAGGTTTGTTTTTCCTAACACTTCCTGTGATCTGGGAATTCTTGAGCAGTGCAGCTGTTCCATGAGTTCAATACTTTTACTTTAAGGTGGCAGTTAATACAATATGCTGCAGAATTACTATGTAGGAAACAGTTTAAAAAAAAACCCAAACAAATACAACACTGGAAGTAATGAAAAATTATTTTCCATTTGTTATACTTGAAGTTACAGTTCTTATAGTGGAAGAGGATTATAAATGGTGTCCTTCAAAAAGTGGCTAATAATTATAATTGTTCTTTTGCATTTTATCAAGCCTTTGCATACCTTACGTCATTAATTTCTAAATCAAAACAAAAAGATTGATTTTACAGAGCAACCATTGAAAGTTTCTTAGGGCTGGTGGTGCAACTTTCAAAATGCTGTGTGCCCTGATATGAAACTTCTGAGAATATAGGTAAAGTTCTCTGAGAATACTGTATTGTACATGGTTGGTTTTGATGAGCACACCAAATTAAAACTCAAAAATCCTCACTGTTTTCTCCAAACTTGTAGACATCTCAGCTAGACTCAGAAAGAAAGATTATTACTGTTTTAAGTTCAAATGTGCAAGTCTTTAAAGGTTGTTTGTGTAGTTACCCATAGCATGCAGGTATTATAAATGCAGTCAGCCTTAAAATAATGATTTTTTTAAAAAAAAGTAATCTTGTTGCTTTTGCTTAAACAGCTCCTTGAATCATTTGCCAGTCAGTCACTATCTGTGTAACTGTGCCACTGAATAAAAGCTCTGCTGCTTCAACTTCACTGAAAATAAATAGAAAGCTTCAACTTCTTCTGTATTGTTTTTTAACTAACTGAAGTTACAGTCTTTGTCAACATTCTCCTTTCTCAATTTAAAACATAGATTTACTGCATGACAGTAACTTTGGGCATTGTAAAAGTGAGAATATGTTTTGAGATTCTGTTGAATTATGTAGTATTGAGTGTAGCTGTATTTCAGGTGGTTTTTTTAATTTCTTAAGGCAATCAGAGTTTTCTTTATGCTCCGTTCGCTATCACTGCATTTGCAAGATGAGCCAGAAACTCAGTTACCACTCACAAGGGAGGAAGATCTGATAAAGACAGATGATGTTCTTGACTTGAGTAAGTACTGCCTCAATTTCCCAAATACTGTCATGGAAAAATTGATGGATTTTTTTTTTTAAGTTCAGAAGCCTAAATATTTACCTTGTGTGCATAATTGATTATCAAGGGTGATTGTATTAAGTTTGTCTTCTGATGGATTTGGAACACTTCTTGGGGTTTGGTTTTGTTTTGTTTCGGTTTTTTAAAGATGCTGTTAATAAATATTCCAGGGTTTTCGATTCCTTCATCTGGTTTCCTGTAATAATAAAAATAATATTTTGATGTGTGTATGTTCATTATAAACATTATAACTGCCTGCCTTGTACTGCATATGAGTTTGCAGGTGTGTCTTGTAGGTGGCTTCTTTAATCTTATTCAGCAGCTCACTCTGTTTGTGAAGTTCACTGGCAGCTCAAATTAACAGCCTTGGTGCTTTGCTTTAGGCTGCCAGTTCTGTTAGTGACGATGGTTTAAATGCCATGGCCAAGATGTAAATATGGTAAATTTAAGGTCATTATTTCTTTGCTAAAACAGAAAGAAAGTAACATGGTAATTAAGTCTTCTTGCTCACTCTGTCTCTTCCAAATATGAAAGCTTTATAAAGGCCATCATAGTAAACTTTCTTTTTAATAAGATTGAGGAAAAAGTTAGCATAGAATAACTGAGGTTGGAAAGAACCTCAAGAGATACCTAGTCCAACCCCATGCTCTAAAGGAAGTTGCTCAGGGCCCTTACCAGTCAGTTTTTGCTTATCATCATGGATGGAGACTTCCCAGCATCACTGGGCAAGCTGTTTCAGTGTTTGACCACCTCCACAGTAAAAAAGGTTTGTGGGGTTTTGTTGGGGTTTTGTTAGGGTTTTTCACTTCCCCCCCCCCCCCAGTGCTTTCATGGAATTTTCTGTGTTTAAATATGTGCTTGGTGCTTCTCATCATCTTATTGGATACTAGTGGCTTAATCTTTTCACTCCCTCAAAAAACGTGTTTGCAGATGTTGAAAGTAGGGGTTTTTTTGTAGGGCATATACATGGTTCTTCTATTAAATGTCTTCAAAGAAATATAACTTTGCCTTTGAGTCCTTATCCAGAAACTTTGCAAGTAACTGTGGTCAGGAAAATGAAACTTAGTTCAGTTTGTTTGCGTAAGTAGCATTTGAACACAAGCTGCCTAGGCCAATGAAAGCTGCCTACTGCAGTTTAGTAAGAGATTTCACTATGGGTAAATAACACCTACATTTTTAGCTTTTAATTTCTGTGAAGGTTTTTAAAGTACTTAAAGACTTACATTAAGTATGCTAAAAGAGATTTTTGCTTTTGTTTTCTGAAGTCGTAATGTTTGGGGTTTGTCTACCTCATTTATAAATATGTTGTCATATTTGAGGAAAAGAGAGTAAACCAAAATGTAGTGTAGGTGTATTACCAGAGACACATCCTCTAATTTCAGCTGAATGTGCTTCATGGGAACACCTAGATGCTGGATTTGTTGCATTCTTGATGCAAATGCTTGTGCTTAGTCTTTCCGTTGCTAAGTCTATGAAGAGAAATCCTGTACAACAACAGACTGATCTCAATTCTCCTGATTTACTAAATAATGACACTTCTGTGAGTAAAATACCACGTCTTTGTCATGCCTCATGCTTCTGCAGATACTTCCTCTCTGAAAAGTGTTCTCTCAGAAGTCTTCCTGATTTGCTGTCTGGAGTGTCAGATTTGGGTAATTCTGTCCAGTTGAGAGATTTGGCAGGTGTGATTTCTCTCACACAGGGCCTTTTCCTCTGGTATCAGAGTACAGGAACAGCCAAACAACATAATCAGTCTAGTGCTTCTCCATTCAACGTTGTCATCCCTTCAGACACTGAAGTTTTATTTATATACAGCTTAATAAACAACACAGTTTTGGGGTTTTTTCCTCTGTAATGTCACAGCTAGATGCTTTTTTCTTTAAAAAGGTGTTTAACTTTTGACATTGTTTTCATATTGGCAAAGCAAACATCAGGGAATTAGTTTTATTGATTTGAAAACTGACCTCTCTGTACTTTATGCCAATGTTAAAATTCAGATACACATTACAAGCTGAAAATGAAACTTTTATTGATTCTCATTTGCTGCAGAATCATATGATTTTATTGAAATGACAGCTTATTTTCCTGTATACTTCTCTAATATTTTTATAAAGCATTTAAGAGACCAAAATATCTTTTTCAAGTCATCTATTTAAATCCTTTTTTCATGTGTGAGCGCATACATGTGTATGGAAGAACTGCATTTACACTTATGTTAAAAAAAAAAAAGGCATTTTGAGCAAACATAGTCATTTTAGGTTTACGCTTTGAAGAAAGTATCATATCTGGTTTTGTCTTCCTGCATCACTGTAGGTGCTAGTAAACACTAGGCTTGAGCATTTTCCAGATGTCATGAAACAGATGAGTATGGTTTCATGATATTCTGACGAGAATTTTTGCAGTAGCCTACACTAGTACATTGGTGAGTACTAGCACTCATGGTACAAGAAAATGGTTTATGTTGAGCATGCTTGAAACTCGAGAAGCGTCCGAGAGGAAATCATATCTATTGTAAGAAATTCCAGCAGATACTCCTTTTAAATGCTAGCATCCACTTGTTCCTGAATACCATCAGAAGGCAAGATTGGGTTTTTTGTTTGGTTTTTTTGTTGGTTTTCTTTG